>VOQZ01001580.1:0-18672 GCA_008079305.1 Phytophthora palmivora | reverse complement strand
TTCTTTCCATAACTTTTTATCTAGAGTACTACCCTTCATACTCTTTGACATTCCTCAACTTTAGCAGCCGAAGCCTTCATGCCTCCAACTTTTTCGTCAACTTGGCTGCCAACTTTTTTAATTCAGCAATCTCATCTTTTCGTGGTATTCCTCGTCGACGTCGTTTAGTCGGTTGAGTTGAAACCTCAGGCCATGGGGCACTTTCCACCAGACTGTCGACATCACTTTGACTTGCATACGGTGATACTTTGGCACCTTTACCAATGAAGGGAACCTCGACAATGCACTGTCAAGTGACACGTCGTCTTCTGAGGTCTCATCAAGGTCGTCTTCGAAATTCAGGACCCCCTCCCATCGATCAATTGTGGTAGTTCAGTCGCACCCGTGAACATCAGTAGATAGGTTGTAGATAAGTCAAGCGTAGCTTGAGGTTCACTTCATCAGCCATTGTACACGACATGAAAGCTTTCGTTGCGTTAACCCTCACTACAGGCGTGATCGCTAGTGGTAGTGGTAGTCAGTTCGACTCAGAGAGAGGGATTTCCCGCACCTTAAAATCGGGCTCTGTCTGTCAGTCAGTCCGTCACGCGCCCCCCTCTCCACCGGACTGAGCCTCTCGGGTGGCATCTTTTTTGGTGCGCGTATGTATACATTTTTCTCCATCAAAGCAACTGCACCTATCGTATTGACTTGACCTTTCTTTCCAGAAATTACAAAAGTAGCACTGTCCGCGTATTATTCGGACTTATCTGGAACGTTCTCGATTCGAACCTAATCGAATGATCTCGACCTAATCGAATTGTCTCGAACTTAAATGGATTTCAAATTCACATTTCGCCATTTCAAAATCGGCGCCGTCGACGACACTAGGAGCGCGGACGGCGCGGGCTCTAGAGCAGCTAAGAGGAAGCGAGCGCCGCAGAGAACTTAGGTAGGTGTAGCCACATAGCATATTAACGTATTAATAAAGTCTTTACGGCTTCGGGAGTTCCGCCTGTTGGGAGAACTGGTACCTTCTGGGGCAACCAAGACTTACTGTGCGCGTTAGAGAGGAAACCGGAGCCGTGCATTGGGTGAGATATCCACCACTGCACGGAGGGATGGGTATCCAAAGACGGCCATACTGATGGCCTAGCCAGCCCCCAGAGGAGCCCATTCCCTGCCCAGAGTTTGCCAGGACGACCCTCTCGAAGCAAACGTTACAGTAGAGTCACAATTTCGTTCCTCTCTGGCAAAAAGTGTCTTTCCGAGGCGGGGATTTCTACCCCCGGAGGCACAATTCCACGACACGAGGGCGATAAGGAGGTTGCAGCTGGAGCCCGTTGCCGTACTAAGGTTTAGTCCTGTCGCACCTTTGCTCTCCGGAGCCGCGACCCTGAGGCGCCCATGTTTGCCCGCCAGCAGCATGGGAAGTCTCATACCCAGCCGAGGCGCTGAGGCAGATCCATGTGGCGAGAAGAGCCGGCTTGGCCGGGCCGCCTGCCTTATCCTCGGAGAGTGGTCGTGTATGGGGCCGGCACGTTGGTTTTGGGGGTACCCAGTCCCGTGCTTCTGTGTCCGCGACAGGGCGCGTGCGGACAGCCACATGGCATGGTCGCGGACCTGCCGAGTCATTGGGGACAGTGACTTGAGGGCTTATGGCTTACCTTTTGTTTAGCGGTGAACTGAGACCTTTTACTTCGGTAAAAGGAAATTTTTTTGCCGCGGCATCTGGAACCGCTTACCGCACGTTTTTTCAACTCAAGAAGAACGCGAAGATGTAGACAATGAAGAAAGTAAGAGTTTAGACTAACGTAGGTTTGTGTTAAGTGTTTGTAGGAGCATGGCGAGAAAGCGCAAGTATGGAAGCGAAGAAGAAATCAAAGCAGCCTACCGTGCGCCAGATGGGCACGAAGAGCCTGTTGCAAAGCGCCGACGGATGAAGAACCTCAGTGCAGCTTTGATCCGGTTTAGAAAGCAGCAGTCTGAGACGAGAGATCAGGAGAATGCAGACTCCATGCCGGCCGTTGTCAGTGCGTTGCAGGCTGTTGAGATCGTATCTGAACAGAATGCAAGGTTGCAAGTACTTTAACCGCTGTCGCAGAACCTCCACGACCTGCCAACTCCGGTTTGCAGTAGGCATGGAACCTGCAAAATAATAATCACCCAGAGCCACGACGTAGTCCAACGGCCAGGCGTTCCCGAGCCAATATGACACCGTCTCAATTAGCTCGCGTTCGTCGGCAGATGCGGAGAGGAAACGTCGAGCCAGAGCTAACCGATCGGAGTCTCAGGTAGACCGAGATCGGCAGCAAGATGCCCAGCGTGCAAGAGCTCGAAGAGCCTAATGAACCCCCGTGAAGCTGAAGAATCACGTGAATCTAATAGAGTATATCAAATTAGTCATAGAAATGGACTTTCGAGTGAACAACAAGAGCAGCAACGTCAAGTAAACACTGATGCGCAAAGGACACACAGAGAAGATATGACAGAGGAAGAGCGACTGATCGCCCGTGATCAAGACGCCGCTGCTCGCCGAGCCACACGAAATGCCATGACAGAAGAGGAAATCGATCTAAGGAGAGAGGCAGAGCGATTTCGACGCCGGTCGCGAAAGTACCAACAAGGGCTTGCGTACTACGAAGAGTTCGACCCATCTACCATTCCCGGCGGCCGTCATTATTTCTCCCGATACACGGACGATACCCTGGAGCACGAACGAGTCTGTCAGCACTGCGGCGCTTGGAAATTTCCCGACGAAACCGAAGGAAGTTGTTGTCGTAAGGGATTGGTGACTGTTCCTCCCCCTCGCGAAGCTCCAGCTGAACTTAGCAGACTGTTTGGTAACCCGAGATTTAAGCAGTCGATCCGCGCATACAACAACGTCTTTGCGTTCACATCAATGGGATCTCACGTACCCGCTCTCTCAACGTCGACGAAAGGGTAACCCGAAGTGGTGTGTACAACTTCCGCGTACAGGTTCTGTTTGTCATCGCATGGGAGCACTACTACCTCCACTCAACCGCCGACCGATGTTTGCGCAAGTATACATTAATGATCCGGATATGGAAGCACGCGTAGCAAGCCGGATGGGATGACAGATGGATTGGATCCGGCTATTCTGGAGAAAATCGATCAGGTGATGACTGCCCACAACGGGTACACACAACAGTTTCTAAACGCTCGCAGACTGTTGATTGATCGTGCTGGACCGGCGTACCAAGCAGCCGTGGAGCAGTTTGCACGGCAATTAGTTGCTGGTGAAGCAAGACCTGGTGATAACCCTGCACTGCGTCTGAATGAGTTTCTCCCTCGTGATGAGGACCTTCGCTTCGATTGCATGTGGCGCGGAACACAAATCCGGGTACCCACAATGTACCCACTGCATCCGAAGTGGCAGCTATCATTATTGATCGAGCTGCGGCCGAGCACAGAGATATCATTTTGAACACCCGTCAGGGAGGCTTCAAACGAATTTATGAAACGAGTGAAAGCTACGATCCACTTCAATACCCTCTCCTGTTTCCGTACGGAGAGCCGGGATGGACATACGACCTTCCATATGTGGGCAACCCTGTGGACAGTAACGGTAAACCACTGACGATGTCACTCCGAGAGTACGAATCATATGTTCTTCATGATCGGACTGCGAGCAATTCTCTCATTCTCCGAGGAGGACGCCTGACCCAACAGTATTGTGTGGACCAATGGGCCAAATGTGAGCAAGAACGCCTGCGGTTCATCGAAAAGAACCAACTTCAGTACAGATTGGAAACACTGCAAGGTCTCACCGATGCCTTGCGGAACGAATCTGTCGATGTACACAGAGTGGCTGCAAATGAGGAAGTGGCACAACGTGGGTCTACGGCTACTACACGGCAATCACGGGACACAGGGGTAGACTCAGCTGAACCTGAAGCAGAGAACATCGGTCGTAAGGTCATTATACCTCCTACATTTACGGGAGGGCCGCGCTACATGTACCAGCGTTTCCTGGATGCCATGGCTATAGTTCGAGAGACGGGTGCACCCAATCTGTTCATCACCATGACGTGTAACCCGAACTGGCCTGAAATCAAGCAAAATCTTAGACCTGGAGAGAAGGCATCTGATCGACCGGACGTTGTTGCGCGTGTGTTCATGCAGAAGCTGAAGACCCTCAACAAGGACCTCGACGAAGGTCTACTGGGTGTTATAGCTGCCCGGATTCACGTGGTGGAGTACCAAAAACGTGGTCTACCTCACGCCCATATCCTGCTAATTATGCGACCGGAAGACAAGCCCGTAACGGCGGAGGATGTCGACCGGTTGACGTCAGCCGAGCTTCCGGACAAGGAGACACACCCTGAGCTCTATGAAACCGTCATTTCAAATATGTTGCACGGTCCCTGTGGGCAACAAAACCCTAACTGCCCCTGCATGAAGAACGGCAAATGCTCCAAGAAATTCCCCAAACAGTTCGCAGAAGAAACGATAATGGTTGAGGATAAGTATCCTACGTACAAGAGACGTCGTCGACCTGAAGGAATTCTGAGCCACAAAGGGAAGGTGTGGGATAACGCAAAGATCAACCAGTGGGTCGTACCTTACAACCCATTCCTATCGCAGAAATATGACTGCCACATCAACGTTGAAGTATGCGCTACAAACAAGGCAGTGAAGTACATCTACAAGTATGTCTACAAGGGTTCGGATATGACGACGATCACTATTGAAGGAGAGGAAATTCAGGCGAACGAGATTCTTCAGTACTTGCTGGGTCGCTATATTTCTCCGGTAGAGGCTTGCATGCGACTATTCGGCTTTCCCACACAAGGTTCTTCACATGCCGTTGTGAATCTTCCTATCCACCTGGAAGGAATGAGTCTGGTGACGTATCGAGATCATGCAACGACTCCGCAGCTTCAGAACTTGGTCCGGCGAGGAGATCGAACAAAGTTGACTGCGTTTTTCAATTTGTGTACGCAAGACCCAGAAGGGACCGCTGATTTGCTGTACAAGGATGTGCCTGTGAAGTACAGGTGGGATGATCGGTTGAAGTATTGGGTACCGTACAGAAGATACGTTGCTTCGCTGGGTAGATTGGTACACGTCTCGCCACAAGACCCAGAGCGGTTTTACCTTAGACTTCTACTGTGCCATCGGCGATCACCCAAATCATTCGAAGATATTCGCACAGTGAATGGAGTGGTTTACGATACCTTTCACGACGCAGCACTGGCTGCTGGGTACTTGGAGAATGATCAAGAGTGGGAAGAATGCTTAGCGGAGGCAGTTTCGTTTAAGATGCCATCCGCTTTGCGCCAACTTTTAGGAATCATTTTGGTTTACTCGCTACCCGACCATGCCTCTGCTCTGTGGGATCGGTTTAAGAAGGATTTGTCAGAAGACTTTTTCAGATCCATCCAGGAAAGAGGCGCGCAAGATAACATTGACCGTGACGAGGAAGTTAGCTGGCGCATGGCAGAATATAAGTGCCTGATGTGGTTGGCGGACTATCTGGTTTCGAACGGAAAAACGCTGAGTATGTATGGCCTTCCTGACCTTGAAACGTACAGCGATGTTTCTGACGAAGTCGCGCGCCAGTCAGCAGATCCTATGGATATCGTCGCACAGGAGGTAGCAGCGTACGAACCGGACGACCTTGAGAGAACTGCGACGCTTGCGGATCAGATGAACGAGAACCAGAAAGACATTTTTGACCAAGTCATCGAAGCTGTAAACCACCCAGTCGGTGGACAGAAGCTGTTTTTGTGGACGGCCCGGGTGGAACTGGCAAATCGTTCTTGCTGGAGCAGATACTTGCTCATGTCCGTCTACAGAGAAAGGTGGCGATAGCAGTGGCTTCCAGTGGAATCGCAGCAACGTTGTTGACAGGAGGACACACGGCACATTCTACATTTCGGATCCCGCTTAAACTGTCTGAGTTTTCGACATGTAGCCTGTCTTGGCAGAGTCAAAAGGCAGAACTGATCCGCAAGGCAAGTTTAATCATCTGGGATGAAGCTCCTATGATGCATCGAGCGTGTTTCGAAGCTGTGGATCGGTCGTTCCGGGATATTATGAAGAACGAGTTGGAGCCATTCGGAGGCAAGGTCATGGTTTTCAGTGGAGACCATCGACAGATCCTGCCTGTTCTGAAGGATGCTACTCGGGCAGAAACGCTGGAGGCTTGCTTCAAGTCTTCCCCACTGTGGAGCCATTTACAACAAGTGCGTCTGACTGAGAACATGCGTGTTCAGACGGCTCCGGATCCAGCAAGCGCCGCTGAATTGGCCGAGTTTTCCGACTTCTTACTTCAGATTGGGGAGGGTCGATATCCAGTTAACTCCGAAATTGGTGAGAACGACATATGTCTTCCACGCGACATGTGCATTGTACCAGGCGCACGAGCGGATGATCAATGGGATGACGAAGAAACCAAAGAGAACGAAAACATGGAAGCACCTCCAAACTTCAATCTACTACCGCCAACGGAAACATCTTCTGATCGAGGTGTTGATGATCCTGACGAGGACAGGCGAAAGCAAAATGTCAACGCGCTTATTGATGCAGTGTATCCTGGTGTTGGTGACGACAATCTGCCGGATGAGTACTTCGTTGAACGAGCCATTTTGGCACCAACGAACGCAAGTGTAAGGCGAATTAACGACATGGTCTCGGAGCGTCTTTCAGGAGAAACGAAAGAGTACCTCTCTGTTGACAGTCTCGAAGGTGTTGCGGATCCAAACATGTTTGAGCCAGAGTTCTTGAACTCTCTGAATTTCTCCGGCATTCCACCACACCGGATTGTATTGAAAGTTGGAACTCCAATCATTATGATTCGCAACCTGAACAGCGACGCAGGGTTGTGTAACGGAACACGCTTCGAGTAGTGTCACTGCGTGAGCGAAGCATTGAAGCTACAATTATGTCAGGGCCGTTCAAGGGAAAGCGCAAGTATTCATTCCGCGTATCATCTTCTACAATGAAGATGACGACAGGAATTCCCATTCAAGCTTCGGCGAAAACAGTTTCCTGTGGTTCCGGCTTTTGCGATGACGATCAACAAGGCCCAAGGACAGTCTATCCACCACGTGGGGATCTACCTCGAGTCCCCTGTGTTCGCGCATGGACAGCTGTACGTAGCGTTGTCGAGGGTGACTTCACGGAAGGCGATCAAGATAGCAGTGGACCCGGAAGCCATCGACGAAGACGGGAACATACACACCAAGAACATCGTCTATCGGGAGATCTTCGATTTTTAAGTGCATAATTTCATATTTTCATGAATAAAATCTCTTACGTTTTATCTTTGTGTAGTTTTCATGTTAAAAAATCTTGAACCATGTAATATTTTCAACTTCACTGGTCTTTATTAACCTTAACCAAACTACTGGGACCAACCATGTCCAAGCGTCCGCGTAGCGGGCGCCCAGAGCGCTAGTTTCCCGCACCTTAAAATCCGGCTCTGTCTGTCTGTCCGTCTGTCCGTCACTCCGTCACGACCCTCTCCACCGGACTGAGCCTCTCGGTTGGCATCTCTGTTGGTGCGCGTCTGTATGCATTTTTCACCCATCAAAGCAACTGCACCTATCCTATTGACTGGAACTTTCTTTCCAGAAATTACAAAAGTAGCACTGTCCGCATTATGATTCGCACTTAGTTGGAGCCTCCTCGAACTTAACTGAAATCGAACAGTAGTGCATTCTGAACCCATATTTTGGACAAGCATTTTCTACTATTATCTATTATAATAATATTTGTTTTTTATTCTTTTATTTAATACTAAAACCACGATCGTAAAACTGTTCTACTAACTGGCTGCGTCATCCAATTGATATGTACTGGCTGGCGAAACCGTGTTAGTGTTCAGGGTGCAAACACCGCTCTCTGCAGACAGATAGAATAGTGTGAGTCAAGAAGATAGGGTATTTTTAGTATAATTTCCCTTTTTTTCGTTTCATCTCGCACTTTAAGCTATCTAACAGCTGCAGGTTGATCTGATTTAATGTGGCGAAACTTGAGCAGGTTTTGGTTTAACGACGGTGCTGTATTAGCACATGTGCTATAGTGCCGACTAAGTAGTATAAAATTCTAGCTATGCGTGCGCTGTTGGATCGCTCAGACACGCACCCAAGACTACTTATGCAGCTTCACCAAGCCGTTTGCACTCCACGTTGATGCAGGTGAATATTATACACAATTCGAAGCTTACCTGTTCTGCACAACTATCTACCAGCGCTGATGGCACAGACTTCGGCTGCAGCTATCGCGACAGTTACACTATTATAGTGATTTGGCAGCTGCAACGTAGCACACGCTATACTATTACCACAATAGCCAATCTAATAGGAATTCTACTTTCTGATAGCAGCGTGTAACGCGGTGGATACGTTAATACTACAGATTCTGAACATCACGATCCACACAGCCTAGCGTATAACGGATATCGGCCGCCAGCAGCAAGTTATGTAGGATCAGAATGGAGCTTGGTAACATTCAGTGATTTCAATCATCTTACAATCAAGAGTACATTAGAAGACCATGATGTAAATTAGTCTAACGTCGCGTAGTTGTGAGAGATCATCTACAGCAGTTATCAAAACTACTACGGTATGGTGTAGTTTGATATAGATTGTATAGGACTAATGATTGCCGCGCTACAGTGATAATGCGCATCGACAGCTCTGTACCAGATTCAGCGAGTTTCGCCAGTACAAATAAACTATTAGCGCTGCTGTTGACGCTACCGCAATGTCTGAGCTACCACGCCGCAATTAACTGAGTTGATCTAGCCGAGTAGTGAAAACAACATAATATAATATGGAGATGCAGCTACGTTGCAGTCTTCAATTTATTCCCTAATAAATAGTTTCCGTAGTTTAAATTGAATATTCCCCTACAATCAACATCAGTTGGTACGTATAATCACCAGTTTCAACAGCGATCGTCTGGATTGTCGTATATCTATTCGTTTGGATAGTTCGTGATAACGACAACAAACTATATGGGCAGTAGTTCAGTGAATCGGTAAATGAGGTTGGAGAAGACCTTTCAACGTGATACGTGAACATTTTGCTATGGTAACAATCTAAGGTCAGGGCGGGTAGGGGTGACACTAATTACAACAACATTCAGTGTTTTTTTATTATATTGCACACGAAGCCATAAAAGCTAACAAATATGAGTTTCTAGATGTATTGTTACAACACTCCACCAATATTTCGCTAAATTATTGTTTGAGATCACATCCTCCAACAAACGTTAGACGAAGCATCCGCGTAGCGGATGCCCAGAGCGCTAGTTTCCCGCACCTTAAAATCCGGCTCTGTCCGTCTGTCTGTCTGTCTGTCTGTCTGTCTGTCTGTCTGTCCGTCTGTCCGTCACTCCGTCACGCCCCTCTCCACCGGACTGAGCCTCTCGGTTGGCATCTCTGTTGGTGCACGTCTGTATGCATTTTTCACCCATCAAAGCAACTGCGCCTATCCTATTGACTTGACCTTTCTTTCCAGAAATTACAAAAATAGCACTGTCCGCATTATGATTCGCACTTAGCTGGAGCGTGGTCGAACTTAAGTGAAATCGAACAGTAGTGCATTCTGAACCCATATTTTGGACAACCATTTTCTACCAGCATCTATTATAATAATATCTGTTCTTTTATTTAATACTAAAACACCAGCACCGTAAAACCGCTCTACTAAACTGGCCGCGTCACCCAATTGATATGTACTGGTTGGCAAACCTGTGTTAGTGCTCAGGGTGCAAACACCGCCCTCTGCATATAGATAGAATAGTGTAAGTCAAGAAGATATGGTATTTTTAGTATAATTTTCCGTTTTTTCGTTTCAACTCGCACTTTAAGCTATCTAACAGCTGCAGGTTGATCTGATTTAATGTGGCAAAACTTGAGCAAGTTTTGTTTTAACGACGGTGCTGTGTTAGTACATGTGCTATAGTGCCGACTACGTAGTATATAATTCTAGCTATGCGTGCGCAGTTGGAGCACTCAGACGCGCACCTCGAGTAAAACCAGACTATGTATGTAGCTTCACCAAGCCGTTTACTCGCCACATTGATGCAGGTGATGTTATACACAGTTCGAATGCTTATCGGTTCTGCACAACTATCTACCAGCGCTATGGCACAGACTTCGGCTGCAGCTATCACGACGGTTACACTATTACAGTGATTCGGCAGCTGCAAAATAGCATACGTTGTACTATTACCATAATAGCCAAACTAAAGAGTATTTACTTGCCGATAGCAGCGTGTAACACAGTGGATACGATTTGTGTAAAACTACAGATTCTGAACATCACGATCCACACAGCCTAGCGTATGACAGAGATCAGCCGCCAGCAGCAAGTTATGTAGGATCAGAATGGAGATATAGCAAGTAGCGAGTTTTGATGCTTAGTCTAATCATTTATATAACATGCAGCGATTAAATCATTTTACAATCAAGAGTGCATTAGAAGACATAGGTGTAAATTAGTCTAACTTTGAGTAGTTGTGTGAGATTATCTACTGCAGCTATCATGACAACTACGGTATGATATAGTTTGTTATAGACTGCATAGCACTTAAGATTGCCGCGCAACAGTGAAAATGCGGGTCAACAGCTCTGCACCTATGTTTAGCAAGTTTCGTTGTACAAGTAAAATGAATTTTAACTACCTGTGCTACTGCTGATGCTGGCGTAATGTCCGAACTACCACGCTGCAAGTAATAGAGTTGTCCTATCCCAGAAGTGAAAACAACATAGTATGGTATGGAGCTGCAGCTACGTTGCAGTCGTCAATCTAATCCCTAATAAATAGTTTCGTTATTCAAATTGAATGTACTTCGCACAAACAACATCGGTCGGCACGTATAACCACCAGTTTCAACAGCAATCGTCTAGATTGGTGCATATCTAACCGTTCGGATAGGTAATGATAACGACAACAAACTTTATATACAGTGCTTCAGTAAATCGCTAAGTGAGGCTGGAGACCTATAAACATGACATGGGAACATTTTCCTGTGGTAAAAATCTAAGGTCTGGGTGGGTAGGGGTGACACTAATTACAACAAATTCAGTGTATTTTGAATTAGATTGCACACGAAACCATAAAAGTTAACAAATATGAGTTTTATAGGGTATTGTTACAACACTCCACAAATACTTCGCTAAATTATCGTTTGAGACCACATGCTCGAACATAAGTTAAACGAAGCATCCGCGTAGCGGATGCCCAGAGCGCTAGTTTCCCGCACCTTAAAATCCGGCTCTGTCCGTCTGTCTGTCTGTCTGTCTGTCTGTCTGTCTGTCCGTCTGTCCGTCACTCCGTCACGCCCCTCTCCACCGGACTGAGCCTCTCGGTTGGCATCTCTGTTGGTGCGCGTCTGTATGCATTTTTCACCCATCAAAGCAACTGCGCCTATCGTATTGACTGGAACTTTCTTTCCAGAAATTACAAAAATAGCACTGTCCGCATTATACTCGCACTTATCTGGAGCCTCCTCGAACTTAAAGGATTCTAACAGTAGTGCATTCTGAACCCATATTTTGACAACCATTTTCTACCAGTATCTATTATTATAATATTGGTTCTTTTATTTAATACTAAAACCAACCATCATAAAACTGTTCTACTAAACTGGCCGCGTGATATGAACTGGTTGGCAAACCTGTGTTAGTGCTCGGGGTGCAAACACCCGCCCTCTGCAGACAGATAGAATAGTGTAAATCAAGAAAAGGGTATTTTTAGTATAATGTTTGTTTTTTTCGTTTCAACTCGCACTTTAAGCTATCTAACAGCTGCAGGTTGATCTGGTTTAATGTGGTGAAACTTGAGCAAGGTTTTTCAACGACGCTGCTGTCTTAGAACGTGTGTTCATAGTGCCGACTAAGTAGTATATAATTCTAGCTATGCGTGCGCAGTTGGAGCGCTTAGACGCGCACCTCGAGTAAAAGACAGACTATTTATGTGGCTTCACCAAGCCGTTTGCACTCCACGTTGATGCAGGTGATTATTTATACACAATTCGAAGCTTACCTGTTCTGCACATAGATATATCAGCTGAATGGCACAGAGCTCGACTGCAGCTATCAGGACGGTTACACTATTACAGTGATTCGGCAGCTGAAAATAGCATACGTTATACTATTACCATAATAGCCAAACTAAAGAGTATTTTACTTGCCGATAGCAGCGTATAACACAGTGGATACGATTTGTGTAATACTACAATCTGTGAATATCACAATCCCACAGCCTAGGAGCGATCAGCACAGATATCGGCAGCCAACAGCGATTAAAATGGAGATTGGTAACATTCAGTGATTTAAATCATCATACAACAATCAAGAGTGCTGCAGGAGACCATGGTGTAAATTAGTCTAACGTTGTGTAGTTGTGAGAGATCCTCTACTGCAGCTATCATGGCAACTGCGGTATGATATAGTTATATAGGCAGCATAGCACTTAAGATTGCCACGCTACAGTGAAACATGCAGGTTAACATCTCTGCACCTATGTTCAGCGAGTTTCGTTGGTACAAACAAAATGGATTTGTCACTACTTGCGCTCTGCTGGCACTGGCGCTATGTCTGACCTACCGCGCTACAAGTTGCTGAGTTGCCCTGACCCAGAAGTGAAAACGCGTAGTATGATATGGAGCTGCAGCTACGTTGCAATCGTCAATCTATTCCAATATGCAATTTCGGTTTTTAAATTGAATATACTTCATTCAATCAACATCGGTCGGTACGTATAATCACACCAGTTTCAACAGCGATCATCTAGATTATCGTATATCTTTTTCTTTCGGATAGTTCGTATAACGACAACAAACTATATGTGCAATACTTCAGTACATCGGTAAATGAGGTTGGAGAAGATCTGTCAACGTGATACGGGAACATTTTCCTGTGAAAAAATCTAAGGTCAGGGTGGGTATCATTATAACAACGTTCAATGTATTTTGAATTATATTGCACACGAAACCATAAACGATAACAATTATAATATATTATAAGTTGTATTGCTACAACACTTGACAACCACACTTCGTTCAATGATCGTATGACATCACGAGCTCCAACAAAAGTTATACGAAACATCCGCGTAGCGGATGCCCAGAGCGCTAGTTTACAACTCCTTAAAATCCGGCTGTCTGTCTGTCTGTCTGTCTGTCTGTCTGTCCGTCACTCCGTCACGACCCTCTCCACCGGACTGAGCCTCTCGGTTGGCATCTTTTTTTGTGTGCGTCTCTATACATTTTTCACCCATCAAAGCAACTGCGCCTATCCTATTGACTGGACCTTTCTTTCACGAAATTACAAAATAGCACTGTCCGCATTATGGTTCGCACTTAGCTGGAGCGTCGTCGAACTTAAGTGAAATCGAACAGTAGTGCATTCTGAACCCATATTTGGACAACCATTTTCTACCAGTATCTATTATAATGATATTTGTTTTTTTGTTCTTTTATTTAATACTAAACCACCAGCACCGTAAAACTGCTATACTAACTGGCCGCGTCATCCAATTGATATGTACTGGCTGGCGAAACCGTGTTAGTGTTCAGGGTGCAAACAGCGCCTCTGCAGACAGGTAGAATAGTGCAAGTCAAGAAGATATGGTATTGTGTAGAATTGTTTCCGTTTTTTTCGTTTCAACTCGCACTTTAATCTATCTAATAGCTGCAGGTTGGTCTGATTTAATGTGGCGAAACTTGAGCAAGGTTTTTTCAACGACGCTGCTGTGTTAGCACGTGTGTTCATAGTGCCGACTAAGTAGCATATAATTCTAGCTATGCGTGAGCAGTTGGAGCGCTAGACGCGCACCTCGAGTAAACCTGACTATATATGTAGCTTCACCAAGCAGTTTGCGCTCCACGCTGCGCCAGCTGCAAAATAGCATATGTTATACTATTACCACCACATTACCACAATAGCCAATCTAAAGGATATTTTACTTGCCGATAGCAGCGTGTAACGCAGTGTATACGATTTGGGTAATGCTACAGTCTCTCAACATTATAATCCACACAGCCTAGCGTATGACTGAGATCGGCAGCCAGCAGCAATTTATGTGAGATCAAGATGGAGATGGATAACATTCAGTGATTTAAATCATCTTACAATCAAGAGTGCTGAATGAGACCTGATGTAAATTAGTTAACTTTGCGTAGTTGTGTGAGATCATCTACTACAGCTATCATAGCCACTACGGTATGGTATAGTTTGATTTTTTGCACAGCCGTTAAGATTGCCGTGCTACAGAGACAACACGGTCAACAGCTCTGCACCGGGTTCAGCGAGTTTTGTTGTAATAAATACTTTGGACTAGCGCTCTGGGCATCCGCTACGCGGATGCTTCGTTTAACTTATGTTCGAGCATGTGGTCTCAAACGATAATTTAGCGAAGTATTGTGGAGTGTTGTAACAATACCTCTATAAAACTCATATTTGTTAACTTTTATGGTTCGTGTGCAATCTAATTCAAAATACACGTTTATAGGTCTCCAGCCTCACTTAGCGATTTACTGAAGCACTGTACATAAAGTTTGTTGTCGTTATCATTACCTATCCGAACGGTTAGATACCCCAATCTAGACGATTGCTGTTGAAACTGGATTATACGTGCCGACCGATGTTGTTTGTGCGAAGTACATTCAATTTGAATAAACGAAACTATTTATTAGGGATTAGATTGACGACTGCAACGTAGCCGCAGCTCCATACCATACTATGTTTTTTCACTCTGGTCCAAGCCAGCTCGGTACTTGCAGCGTGTAGTTCAGACATCGAGCCAGCGCCACCAATAGCGCAGGTAGTGACAAATTTACAACTCCTTAAAATCCGGCTCTGTCTGTCTGTCCGTCTGTCCGTCTGTCCGTCACTCCGTCACGACCCTCTCCACCGACTGAGCCTCTCGGTTGGCATCTCTGTTGGTGCGCGTCTGTATGCATTTTTCACCCATCAAAGCAACTGCACCTATCCTATTGACTGGAACTTTCTTTCCAGAAATTACAAAGTAGCACTGTCCGCATTATGATTCGCACTTAGTTGGAGCCTCCTCGAACTTAACTGAAATCGAACAGTAGTGCATTCTGAACCCATATTTTGGACAAGCATTTTCTACTATTATCTATTATAATAATATTTGTTTTTTATTCTTTTATTTAATACTAAAACCACGATCGTAAAACTGTTCTACTAACTGGCTGCGTCATCCAATTGATATGTACTGGCTGGCGAAACCGTGTTAGTGTTCAGGGTGCAAACACCGCTCTCTGCAGACAGATAGAATAGTGGAGTCAAGAAGATAGGGTATTTTTAGTATAATTTCCCTTTTTTTTCGTTTCATCTCGCACTTTAAGCTATCTAACAGCTGCAGGTTGATCTGATTTAATGTGGCGAAACTTGAGCAGGTTTTGGTTTAACGACGGTGCTGTATTAGCACATGTGCTATAGTGCCGACTAAGTAGTATAAATTCTAGCTATGCGTGCGCTGTTGGATCGCTCAGACACGCACCCAAGACTACTTATGCAGCTTCACCAAGCCGTTTGCACTCCACGTTGATGCAGGTGAATATTATACACAATTCGAAGCTTACCTGTTCTGCACACTATCTACCAGCGCTGATGGCACAGACTTCGGCTGCAGCTATCGCGACATTTACACTATTATAGTGATTTGGCAGCTGCAACGTAGCACACGCTATACTATTACCACAATAGCCAATCTAATAGAATTCTACTTTCTGATAGCAGCGTGTAACGCGGTGGATACGTTAATACTACAGATTCTGAACATCACGATCCACACAGCCTAGCGTATAACGGATATCGGCCGCCAGCAGCAAGTTATGTAGGATCAGAATGGAGCTTGGTAACATTCAGTGATTTCAATCATCTTACAATCAAGAGTACATTAGAAGACCATGATGTAAATTAGTCTAACGTCGCGTAGTTGTGAGAGATCATCTACAGCAGTTATCAAAACTACTACGGTATGGTGTAGTTTGATATAGATTGTATAGGACTAATGATTGCCGCGCTACAGTGATAATGCGCATCGACAGCTCTGTACCAGATTCAGCGAGTTTCGCCAGTACAAATAAACTATTAGCGCTGCTGTTGACGCTACCGCAATGTCTGAGCTACCACGCCGCAATTAACTGAGTTGATCTAGCCGAGTAGTGAAAACAACATAATATAATATGGAGATGCAGCTACGTTGCAGTCTTCAATTTATTCCCTAATAAATAGTTTCCGTAGTTTAAATTGAATATTCCCCTACAATCAACATCAGTTGGTACGTATAATCACCAGTTTCAACAGCGATCGTCTGGATTGTCGTATATCTATTCGTTTGGATAGTTCGTGATAACGACAACAAACTATATGGGCAGTAGTTCAGTGAATCGGTAAATGAGGTTGGAGAAGACCTTTCAACGTGATACGTGAACATTTTGCTATGGTAACAATCTAAGGTCAGGGCGGGTAGGGGTGACACTAATTACAACAACATTCAGTGTTTTTTTATTATATTGCACACGAACCATAAAAGCTAACAAATATGAGTTTCTAGATGTATTGTTACAACACTCCCACCAATATTTCGCTAAATTATTGTTTGAGATCACATCCTCCAACAAACGTTAGACGAAGCATCCGCGTAGCGGATGCCCAGAGCGCTAGTTTCCCGCACCTTAAAATCCGGCTCTGTCCGTCTGTCTGTCTGTCTGTCTGTCTGTCTGTCTGTCTGTCCGTCTGTCCGTCACTCCGTCACGCCCCTCTCCACCGGACTGAGCCTCTCGGTTGGCATCTCTGTTGGTGCACGTCTGTATGCATTTTCACCCATCAAAGCAACTGCGCCTATCCTATTGACTTGACCTTTCTTTCCAGAATTACAAAAATAGCACTGTCCGCATTATGATTCGCACTTAGCTGGAGCGTGGTCGAACTTAAGTGAAATCGAACAGTAGTGCATTCTGAACCCATATTTTGGACAACCATTTTCTACCAGCATCTATTATAATAATATCTGTTCTTTATTTAATACTAAAACCACCAGCACCGTAAAACCGCTCTACTAAACTGGCCGCGTCACCCAATTGATATGTACTGGTTGGCAAACCTGTGTTAGTGCTCAGGGTGCAACACCGCCCTCTGCATATAGATAGAATTGTAAGTCAAGAAGATATGGTATTTTTAGTATAATTTCCGTTTTTCGTTTCAACTCGCACTTTAAGCTATCTAACAGCTGCAGGTTGATCTGATTTAATGTGGCAAAACTTGAGCAAGTTTTGTTTTAACGACGGTGCTGTGTTAGTACATGTGCTATAGTGCCGACTACGTAGTATATAATTCTAGCTATGCGTGCGCAGTTGGAGCACTCAGACGCGCACCTCGAGTAAAACCAGACTATGTATGTAGCTTCACCAAGCCGTTTACTCGCCACATTGATGCAGGTGATGTTATACACAGTTCGAATGCTTATCGGTTCTGCACAACTATCTACCAGCGCTATGGCACAGACTTCGGCTGCAGCTATCACGACGGTTACACTATTACAGTGATTCGGCAGCTGCAAAATAGCATACGTTGTACTATTACCATAATAGCCAAACTAAAGAGTATTTTACTTGCCGATAGCAGCGTGTAACACAGTGGATACGATTTGTGTAAAACTACAGATTCTGAACATCACGATCCACACAGCCTAGCGTATGACAGAGATCAGCCGCCAGCAGCAAGTTATGTAGGATCAGAATGGAGATATAGCAAGTAGCGAGTTTTGATGCTTAGTCTAATCATTTATATAACATGCAGCGATTAAATCATTTTACAATCAAGAGTGCATTAGAAGACATAGGTGTAAATTAGTCTAACTTTGAGTAGTTGTGTGAGATTATCTACTGCAGCTATCATGACAACTACGGTATGATATAGTTTGTTATAGACTGCATAGCACTTAAGATTGCCGCGCAACAGTGAAAATGCGGGTCAACAGCTCTGCACCTATGTTTAGCAAGTTTCGTTGTACAAGTAAAATGAATTTAACTACCTGTGCTACTGCTGATGCTGGCGTATGTCCGAACTACCAGCTGCAAGTAATAGAGTTGTCCTATCCCAGAAGTGAAAACAACATAGTATGGTATGGAGCTGCAGCTACGTTGCAGTCGTCAATCTAATCCCTAATAAATAGTTTCGTTTATTCAAATTGAATGTACTCGCACAAACAACATCGGTCGGCACGTATAACCACCAGTTTCAACAGCAATCGTCTAGATTGGTGCATATCTAACCGTTCGGATAGGTAATGATAACGACAACAAACTTTATATACAGTGCTTCAGTAAATCGCTAAGTGAGGCTGGAGACCTATAAACATGACATGGGAACATTTTCCTGTGGTAAAAATCTAAGGTCTGGGTGGGTAGGGGTGACACTAATTACAACAAAATTCAGTGTATTTTGAATTAGATTGCACACGAAACCATAAAAGTAACAAATATGAGTTTTATAGAGGTATTGTTACAACACTCCACAAATACTTCGCTAATTATCGTTTGAGACCACATGCTCGAACATAAGTTAAACGAAGCATCCGCGTAGCGGATGCCCAAGCGCTAGTTTCCCGCACCTTAAAATCCGGCTCTGTCCGTCTGTCTGTCTGTCTGTCTGTCTGTCTGTCTGTCTGTCTGTCC
>VOQZ01001579.1:0-223690 GCA_008079305.1 Phytophthora palmivora | reverse complement strand
TCGTTTAACTTATGTTCGAGCATGTGGTCTCAAACGATAATTAGCGAAGTATTTGTGGAGTGTTGTAACAATACCTCTATAAAACTCATATTTGTTAACTTTTATGGTTTCGTGTGCATCTAATTCAAATACACGTTTATAGGTCTCCCAGCCTCACTTAGCGATTTACTGAAGCACTGTACATAAAGTTTGTTGTCGTTATCATTACCTATCCGAACGGTTAGATATGCACCAATCTAGACGATTGCTGTTGAAACTGGTGATTATACGTGCCGACCGATGTTGTTTGTGCGAAGTACATTCAATTTGAAAACGAAAAAAACTATTTATTAGGGATTAGATTGACGACTGCAACGTAGCCGCAGCTCCATACCATACTATGTTGTTTTCAATCACTGGGTCCAAGCCAGCTCGGTAACTTGCAGCGTGGTAGTTCAGACATCGAGCCAGCGCCACCATAGCGCAGGTAGTGACAAATTTACAACTCCTTAAAATCCGGCTCTGTCTGTCTGTCCGTCTGTCCGTCTGTCCGTCACTCCGTCACGACCCTCTCCACCGGACTGAGCCTCTCGGTTGGCATCTCTGTTGGTGCGCGTCTGTATGCATTTTTCACCCATCAAAGCAACTGCACCTATCCTATTGACTGGAACTTTCTTTCCAGAAATTACAAAAGTAGCACTGTCCGCATTATGATTCGCACTTAGTTGGAGCCTCCTCGAACTTAACTGAATCGAACAGTAGTGCATTCTGAACCCATATTTTGGACAAGCATTTTCTACTATTATCTATTATAATAATATTTGTTTTTTATTCTTTTATTTATACTAAAACCACGATCGTAAAACTGTTCTACTAACTGGCTGCGTCATCCAATTGATATGTACTGGCTGGCGAAACCGTGTTAGTGTTCAGGGTGCAAACACCGCTCTCTGCAGACAGATAGAATAGTGTGAGTCAAGAAGATAGGGTATTTTTAGTATAATTTCCCTTTTTTTCGTTTCATCTCGCACTTTAAGCTATCTAACAGCTGCAGGTTGATCTGATTTAATGTGGCGAAACTTGAGCAGGTTTTGTTTTAACGACGGTGCTGTATTAGCACATGTGCTATAGTGCCGACTAAGTAGTATAAAATTCTAGCTATGCGTGCGCTGTTGGATCGCTCAGACACGCACCCAAGACTACTTATGCAGCTTCACCAAGCCGTTTGCACTCCACGTTGATGCAGGTGAATATTATACACAATTCGAAGCTTACCTGTTCTGCCACAACTATCTACCAGCGCTGATGGCACAGACTTCGGCTGCAGCTATCGCGACAGTTACACTATTATAGTGATTTGGCAGCTGCAACGTAGCACACGCTATACTATTACCACAATAGCCAATCTAATAGGAATTCTACTTTCTGATAGCAGCGTGTAACGCGGTGGATACGTTAATACTACAGATTCTGAACATCACGATCCACACAGCCTAGCGTATAACGGATATCGGCCGCCAGCAGCAAGTTATGTAGGATCAGAATGGAGCTTGTAACATTCAGTGATTTCAATCATCTTACAATCAAGAGTACATTAGAAGACCATGATGTAATTAGTCTAACGTCGCGTAGTTGTGAGAGATCATCTACAGCAGTTATCAAAAACTACTACGGTATGGTGTAGTTTGATATAGATTGTATAGGACTAATGATTGCCGCGCTACAGTGATAATGCGCATCGACAGCTCTGTACCAGATTCAGCGAGTTTCGCCAGTACAAATAAACTATTAGCGCTGCTGTTGACGCTACCGCAATGTCTGAGCTACCACGCCGCAATTAACTGAGTTGATCTAGCCGAGTAGTGAAAACAACATAATATAATATGGAGATGCAGCTACGTTGCAGTCTTCAATTTATTCCCTAATAAATAGTTTCCGTAGTTTAAATTGAATATTCCCCTACAATCAACATCAGTTGGTACGTATAATCACCAGTTTCAACAGCGATCGTCTGGATTGTCGTATATCTATTCGTTTGGATAGTTCGTGATAACGACAACAAACTATATGGGCAGTAGTTCAGTGAATCGGTAAATGAGGTTGGAGAAGACCTTTCAACGTGATACGTGAACATTTTGCTATGGTAACAATCTAAGGTCAGGGCGGGTAGGGGTGACACTAATTACAACAACATTCAGTGTTTTTTTATTATATTGCACACGAAGCCATAAAAGCTAACAAATATGAGTTTCTAGATGTATTGTTACAACACTCCACCAATATTTCGCTAAATTATTGTTTGAGATCACATCCTCCAACAAACGTTAGACGAAGCATCCGCGTAGCGGATGCCCAGAGCGCTAGTTTCCCGCACCTTAAAATCCGGCTCTGTCCGTCTGTCTGTCTGTCTGTCTGTCTGTCTGTCTGTCTGTCCGTCTGTCCGTCACTCCGTCACGACCCTCTCCACCGGACTGAGCCTCTCGGTTGGCATCTGTTGGTGCACGTCTGTATGCATTTTTCACCCATCAAAGCAACTGCGCCTATCCTATTGACTTGACCTTTCTTTCCAGAAATTACAAAAATAGCACTGTCCGCATTATGATTCGCACTTAGCTGGAGCGTGGTCGAACTTAAGTGAAATCGAACAGTAGTGCATTCTGAACCCATATTTTGGACAACCATTTTCTACCAGCATCTATTATAATAATATCTGTTCTTTTATTTAATACTAAAACCACCAGCACCGTAAAACCGCTCTACTAAACTGGCCGCGTCACCCAATTGATATGTACTGGTTGGCAAACCTGTGTTAGTGCTCAGGGTGCAAACACCGCCCTCTGCATATAGATAGAATAGTGTAAGTCAAGAAGATATGGTATTTTTAGTATAATTTTCCGTTTTTCGTTTCAACTCGCACTTTAAGCTATCTAACAGCTGCAGGTTGATCTGATTTAATGTGGCAAAACTTGAGCAAGTTTTGTTTTAACGACGGTGCTGTGTTAGTACATGTGCTATAGTGCCGACTACGTAGTATATAATTCTAGCTATGCGTGCGCAGTTGGAGCACTCAGACGCGCACCTCGAGTAAAACCAGACTATGTATGTAGCTTCACCAAGCCGTTTACTCGCCACATTGATGCAGGTGATGTTATACACAGTTCGAATGCTTATCGGTTCTGCACAACTATCTACCAGCGCTATGGCACAGACTTCGGCTGCAGCTATCACGACGGTTACACTATTACAGTGATTCGGCAGCTGCAAAATAGCATACGTTGTACTATTACCATAATAGCCAAACTAAAGAGTATTTTACTTGCCGATAGCAGCGTGTAACACAGTGGATACGATTTGTGTAAAACTACAGATTCTGAACATCACGATCCACACAGCCTAGCGTATGACAGAGATCAGCCGCCAGCAGCAAGTTATGTAGGATCAGAATGGAGATATAGCAAGTAGCGAGTTTTGATGCTTAGTCTAATCATTTATATAACATGCAGCGATTAAATCATTTTACAATCAAGAGTGCATTAGAAGACATAGGTGTAAATTAGTCTAACTTTGAGTAGTTGTGTGAGATTATCTACTGCAGCTATCATGACAACTACGGTATGATATAGTTTGTTATAGACTGCATAGCACTTAAGATTGCCGCGCAACAGTGAAAATGCGGGTCAACAGCTCTGCACCTATGTTTAGCAAGTTTCGTTGTACAAGTAAAATGAATTTTAACTACCTGTGCTACTGCTGATGCTGGCGTAATGTCCGAACTACCACGCTGCAAGTAATAGAGTTGTCCTATCCCAGAAGTGAAAACAACATAGTATGGTATGGAGCTGCAGCTACGTTGCAGTCGTCAATCTAATCCCTAATAAATAGTTTCGTTTATTCAAATTGAATGTACTTCGCACAAACAACATCGGTCGGCACGTATAACCACCAGTTTCAACAGCAATCGTCTAGATTGGTGCATATCTAACCGTTCGGATAGGTAATGATAACGACAACAAACTTTATATACAGTGCTTCAGTAAATCGCTAAGTGAGGCTGGAGACCTATAAACATGACATGGGAACATTTTCCTGTGGTAAAAATCTAAGGTCTGGGTGGGTAGGGGTGACACTAATTACAACAAAATTCAGTGTATTTTGAATTAGATTGCACACGAAACCATAAAAGTTAACAAATATGAGTTTTATAGAGGTATTGTTACAACACTCCACAAATACTTCGCTAAATTATCGTTTGAGACCACATGCTCGAACATAAGTTAAACGAAGCATCCGCGTAGCGGATGCCCAGAGCGCTAGTTTCCCGCACCTTAAAATCCGGCTCTGTCCGTCTGTCTGTCTGTCTGTCTGTCTGTCTGTCTGTCCGTCTGTCCGTCACTCCGTCACGCCCCTCTCCACCGGACTGAGCCTCTCGGTTGGCATCTCTGTTGGTGCGCGTCTGTATGCATTTTTCACCCATCAAAGCAACTGCGCCTATCGTATTGACTGGAACTTTCTTTCCAGAAATTACAAAAGTAGCACTGTCCGCATTATTACTCGCACTTATCTGGAGCCTCCTCGAACTTAAAAGGATTCTAACAGTAGTGCATTCTGAACCCATATTTTGGACAACCATTTTCTACCAGTATCTATTATTATAATATTGGTTCTTTTATTTAATACTAAAACCACCATCATAAAACTGTTCTACTAAACTGGCCGCGTGATATGAACTGGTTGGCAAACCTGTGTTAGTGCTCGGGGTGCAAACACCGCCCTCTGCAGACAGATAGAATAGTGTAAATCAAGAAAAAGGGTATTTTTAGTATAATGTTCTGTTTTTTCGTTTCAACTCGCACTTTAAGCTATCTAACAGCTGCAGGTTGATCTGGTTTAATGTGGTGAAACTTGAGCGAGGGTTTTTCAACGACGCTGCTGTCTTAGAACGTGTGTTCATAGTGCCGACTAAGTAGTATATAATTCTAGCTATGCGTGCGCAGTTGGAGCGCTTAGACGCGCACCTCGAGTAAAGACAGACTATTTATGTGGCTTCACCAAGCCGTTTGCACTCCACGTTGATGCAGGTGATTATATTATACACAATTCGAAGCTTACCTGTTCTGCACATAGATATATCAGCTGAATGGCACAGAGCTCGACTGCAGCTATCAGGACGGTTACACTATTACAGTGATTCGGCAGCTGCAAAATAGCATACGTTATACTATTACCATAATAGCCAAACTAAAGAGTATTTTACTTGCCGATAGCAGCGTATAACACAGTGGATACGATTTGTGTAATACTACAATCTGTGAATATCACAATCCACACAGCCTAGGAGCGATCAGCACAGATATCGGCAGCCAACAGCGATTAAAATGGAGATTGGTAACATTCAGTGATTTAAATCATCATACAATCAAGAGTGCTGCAGGAGACCATGGTGTAAATTAGTCTAACGTTGTGTAGTTGTGAGAGATCCTCTACTGCAGCTATCATGGCAACTGCGGTATGATATAGTTTGATATAGGCAGCATAGCACTTAAGATTGCCACGCTACAGTGAACATGCAGGTTAACATCTCTGCACCTATGTTCAGCGAGTTTCGTTGGTACAAACAAAATGGATTTGTCACTACTTGCGCTCTTGCTGGCACTGGCGCTATGTCTGACCTACCGCGCTACAAGTTGCTGAGTTGCCCTGACCCAGAAGTGAAAACAGCGTAGTATGATATGGAGCTGCAGCTACGTTGCAATCGTCAATCTATTCTCAAATATGCAATTTCGGTTATTTAAATTGAATATACTTCATTCAATCAACATCGGTCGGTACGTATAATCACCAGTTTCAACAGCGATCATCTAGATTATCGTATATCTTTTTCTTCGGATAGTTCGTAATAACGACAACAAACTATATGTGCAATACTTCAGTACATCGGTAAATGAGGTTGGAGAAGATCTGTCAACGTGATACGGGAACATTTTCCTGTGAAAAAATCTAAGGTCAGGGTGGGTATCATTATAACAACGTTCAATGTATTTTGAATTATATTGCACACGAAACCATAAACGATAACAATTATAATATATTAACTAAGTTGTATTGCTACAACACTTGACAACCACACTTCGTTCAATGATCGTATGACATCACGAGCTCCAACAAAAGTTATACGAAACATCCGCGTAGCGGATGCCCAGAGCGCTAGTTTACAACTCCTTAAAATCCGGCTCTGTCTGTCTGTCTGTCTGTCCGTCTGTCCGTCACTCCGTCACGACCCTCTCCACCGGACTGAGCCTCTCGGTTGGCATCTTTTTTTGGTGTGCGTCTCTATACATTTTTCACCCATCAAAGCAACTGCGCCTATCCTATTGACTGGACCTTTCTTTCACGAAATTACAAAAATAGCACTGTCCGCATTATGGTTCGCACTTAGCTGGAGCGTCGTCGAACTTAAGTGAAATCGAACAGTAGTGCATTCTGAACCCATATTTGGACAACCATTTTCTACCAGTATCTATTATAATGATATTTGTTTTTTTGTTCTTTTATTTAATACTAAAACCACCAGCACCGTAAAACTGCTATACTAAACTGGCCGCGTCATCCAATTGATATGTACTGGCTGGCGAAACCGTGTTAGTGTTCAGGGTGCAAACAGCGCCCTCTGCAGACAGGTAGAATAGTGCAAGTCAAGAAGATATGGTATTGTGTAGAATTGTTTCCGTTTTTTTTCGTTTCAACTCGCACTTTAATCTATCTAATAGCTGCAGGTTGGTCTGATTAATGTGGCGAAACTTGAGCAAGTTTTTTCAACGACGCTGCTGTGTTAGCACGTGTGTTCATAGTGCCGACTAAGTAGCATATAATTCTAGCTATGCGTGAGCAGTTGGAGCGCTAGACGCGCACCTCGAGTAAAACCTGACTATATATGTAGCTTCACCAAGCAGTTTGCGCTCCACGCTGCGCCAGCTGCAAAATAGCATATGTTATACTATTACCACAATTACCACAATAGCCAATCTAAAGGATATTTTACTTGCCGATAGCAGCGTGTAACGCAGTGTATACGATTTGGGTAATGCTACAGTCTCTCAACATTATAATCCACACAGCCTAGCGTATGACTGAGATCGGCAGCCAGCAGCAATTTATGTGAGATCAAGATGGAGATGGATAACATTCAGTGATTTAAATCATCTTACAATCAAGAGTGCTGAATGAGACCTAGATGTAAATTAGTTGAACTTTGCGTAGTTGTGTGAGATCATCTACTACAGCTATCATAGCCACTACGGTATGGTATAGTTTGATTTTTATTGCACAGCCGTTAAGATTGCCGTGCTACAGAGACAACACAGGTCAACAGCTCTGCACCGGGTTCAGCGAGTTTTGTTGTAATAAATACTTTGGACTAGCGCTCTGGGCATCCGCTACGCGGATGCTTCGTTTAACTTATGTTCGAGCATGTGGTCTCAAACGATAATTTAGCGAAGTATTTGTGGAGTGTTGTAACAATACCTCTATAAAACTCATATTTGTTAACTTTTATGGTTTCGTGTGCAATCTAATTCAAAATACACGTTTATAGGTCTCCAGCCTCACTTAGCGATTTACTGAAGCACTGTACATAAAGTTTGTTGTCGTTATCATTACCTATCCGAACGGTTAGATATGCACCAATCTAGACGATTGCTGTTGAAACTGGTGATTATACGTGCCGACCGATGTTGTTTGTGCGAAGTACATTCAATTTGAATAAACGAAACTATTTATTAGGGATTAGATTGACGACTGCAACGTAGCCGCAGCTCCATACCATACTATGTTGTTTTCACTGCTGGTCCAAGCCAGCTCGGTAACTTGCAGCGTGGTAGTTCAGACATCGAGCCAGCGCCACCAATAGCGCAGGTAGTGACAAATTTACAACTCCTTAAAATCCGGCTCTGTCTGTCTGTCTGTCTGTCTGTCCGTCTGTCCGTCACTCCGTCACGACCCTCTCCACCGGACTGAGCCTCTCGGTTGGCATCTTTTTTTGTGTGCGCGTCTCTATACATTTTTCACCCATCAAAGCAACTGCGCCTATCCTATTGACTGGACCTTTCTTTCACAACGAATTTACAAAAATAGCACTGTCCGCATTATGGTTCGCACTTAGCTGGAGCGTCGTCGAACTTATGAAATCGAACAGTAGTGCATTCTGAACCCATATTTGGACAACCATTTTCTACCAGTATCTATTATAATGATATTTGTTTTTTTTTTGTTCTTTTATTTAATACTAAAACCACCAGCACCGTAAAACTGCTATAACTAAACTGGCCGCGTCATCCAATTGAATATGTACTGGCTGGCGAAACCGGTTTAGTGTTCAGGGTGCAAACAGCGCCCTCTGCAGACAGGTAGAATAGTGCAAGTCAAGAAGATATGGTATTGTGTAGAATTGTTTTCCGTTTTTTCGTTTCAACTCGCACTTTAATCTATCTAATAGCTGCAGGTTTGTCTGATTTAATGTGGCGAAACTTGAGCAAGGTTTTTTCACGACGCCTGCTGTGTTAGCACGTGTGTTCATAGTGCCGACTAAGTAGCATATAATTCTAGCTATGCGTGAGCAGTTGGAGCGCTAGACGCGCACCTCGGTAAACCTGACTTATCTGTAGCTTCACCAAGCAGTTTGCGCTCCACGCTGCGCCAGCTGCAAAATAGCATATGTTATACTATTACCCACAATTACCACATAGCCATCTAAAGTATATTTTTACTTGCCGATAGCAGCGTGTAACGCAGTGTATACGATTTGGGTAATGCTACAGTCTCTCAACATTATAATCCACACAGCCTAGCGTATGACTGAGATCGCAGCCAGCAGCAATTTTATGTGAGATCAAGATGGAGATGGATAACATTCAGTGATTTAAATCATCTTACAATCAAGAGTGCTGAATGAGACCTAGATGTAAATTAGTTGAACTTTGCGTAGTTTGTGTGTGAGATCATCTACTACAGCTATCATAGCCACTACGGTATGGTATAGTTTGATTTTTATTGCACAGCCGTTAAGATTGCCGTGCTACAGAGACAACACAGGTCAACAGCTCTGCACCGGGTTCATCAGCGAGTTTTGTTGTAATAAATACTTTGGACTAGCGCTCTGGGCACCGCTACGCGGATGCTTCGTTTAACTATGTTCGAGCATGTGGTCTCAAACGATAATTTAGCGAAGTATTTGTGGAGTGTTGTAACAATACCTCTATAAAACTCATATTTGTTACTTTTATGGTTTCGTGTGCAATCTATTCAAAATACACGTTTATAGGTCTCCAGCCTCCACTAGCGATTTACTGAAGCACTGTACATAAAGTTTGTTGTCGTTATCATTACCTATCCGAACGGTTAGATATGCACTCAATCTAGACGATTGCTGTTGAAACTGGTGATATACGTGCCGACCGATGTTGTTTGTGCGAAGTACATTCAATTTGAATAACGAAACATTTATTAGGGATTAGATTGACGACTGCAACGTAGCCGCAGCTCCATACCATACTGTTGTTTTCACTGCTGGTCCAAGCCAGCTCGGTAACTTGCAGCGTGGTAGTTCAGACATCGAGCCAGCGCCACCAATAGCGCAGGTAGTGACAAATCCAAAGTATTTATTACAAACAAAACTCGCGAACCGGTGCAGAGCTGTTGACCTGTGTTGTCTCTGTAGCACGGCAAATCTTAACGCTGTGCAATAAAAATCAAACTATACCATACCGTAGTGGCTATGATAGCTGTAGTAGATGATCTCACACAACTACGCAAAGTTCAACTAATTTACATCTAGGTCTCATTCAGCACTCTTGATTGTAAGATGATTTAAATCACTGAATGTTATCCATCTCCATCTTGATCTCACATAAATTGCTGCTGGCTGCCGATCTCAGTCATACGCTAGGCTGTGTGGATTATAATGTTGAGAGACTGTAGCATTACCCAAATCGTATACACTGCGTTACACGCTGCTATCGGCAAGTAAAATATCCTTTAGATTGGCTATTGTGGTAATTGTGGTAATAGTATAACATATGCTATTTTGCAGCTGGCGCAGCGTGGAGCGCAAACTGCTTGGTGAAGCTACATATATAGTCAGGTTTTACTCGAGGTGCGCGTCTAGCGCTCCAACTGCTCACGCATAGCTAGAATTATATGCTACTTAGTCGGCACTATGAACACACGTGCTAACACAGCAGCGTCGTTGAAAAAACCTTGCTCAAGTTTCGCCACATTAAATCAGACCAACCTGCAGCTATTAGATAGATTAAAGTGCGAGTTGAAACGAAAAAACGGAAACAATTCTACACAATACCATATCTTCTTGACTTGCACTATTCTACCTGTCTGCAGAGGGCGCTGTTTGCACCCTGAACACTAACACGGTTTCGCCAGCCAGTACATATCAATTGGATGACGCGGCCAGTTTAGTATAGCAGTTTTACGGTGCTGGTGGTTTTAGTATTAAATAAAAGAACAAAAAAACAAATATCATTATAATAGATACTGGTAGAAAATGGTTGTCCAAATATGGGTTCAGAATGCACTACTGTTCGATTTCACTTAAGTTCGACGACGCTCCAGCTAAGTGCGAACCATAATGCGGACAGTGCTATTTTTGTAATTTCGTGAAAGAAAGGTCCAGTCAATAGGATAGGCGCAGTTGCTTTGATGGGTGAAAAATGTATAGAGACGCACACCAAAAAAAGATGCCAACCGAGAGGCTCAGTCCGGTGGAGAGGGTCGTGACGGAGTGACGGACAGACGGACAGACAGACAGACAGACAGAGCCGGATTTTAAGGAGTTGTAAATTTGTCACTACCTGCGCTATTGGTGGCGCTGGCTCGATGTCTGAACTACCACGCTGCAAGTTACCGAGCTGGCTTGGACCAGCAGTGAAAACAACATAGTATGGTATGGAGCTGCGGCTACGTTGCAGTCGTCAATCTAATCCCTAATAAATAGTTTCGTTTATTCAAATTGAATGTACTTCGCACAACAACATCGGTCGGCACGTATAATCACCAGTTTCAACAGCAATCGTCTAGATTGGTGCATATCTAACCGTTCGGATAGGTAATGATAACGACAACAAACTTTATGTACAGTGCTTCAGTAAATCGCTAAGTGAGGCTGGAGACCTATAAACGTGTATTTTGAATTAGATTGCACACGAAACCATAAAAGTTAACAAATATGAGTTTTATAGAGGTATTGTTACAACACTCCACAAATACTTCGCTAAATTATCGTTTGAGACCACATGCTCGAACATAAGTTAAACGAAGCATCCGCGTAGCGGATGCCCAGAGCGCTAGTCCAAAGTATTTATTACAACAAAACTCGCTGAACCCGGTGCAGAGCTGTTGACCTGTGTTGTCTCTGTAGCACGGCAATCTTAACGGCTGTGCAATAAAAATCAAACTATACCATACCGTAGTGGCTATGATAGCTGTAGTAGATGATCTCACACAACTACGCAAAGTTCAACTAATTTACATCTAGGTCTCATTCAGCACTCTTGATTGTAAGATGATTTAAATCACTGAATGTTATCCATCTCCATCTTGATCTCACATAAATTGCTGCTGGCTGCCGATCTCAGTCATACGCTAGGCTGTGTGGATTATAATGTTGAGAGACTGTAGCATTACCCAAATCGTATACACTGCGTTACACGCTGCTATCGGCAAGTAAAATATCCTTTAGATTGGCTATTGTGGTAATTGTGGTAATAGTATAACATATGCTATTTTGCAGCTGGCGCAGCGTGGAGCGCAAACTGCTTGGTGAAGCTACATATATAGTCAGGTTTTACTCGAGGTGCGCGTCTAGCGCTCCAACTGCTCACGCATAGCTAGAATTATATGCTACTTAGTCGGCACTATGAACACACGTGCTAACACAGCAGCGTCGTTGAAAAAACCTTGCTCAAGTTTCGCCACATTAAATCAGACCAACCTGCAGCTATTAGATAGATTAAAGTGCGAGTTGAAACGAAAAAACGGAAACAATTCTACACAATACCATATCTTCTTGACTTGCACTATTCTACCTGTCTGCAGAGGGCGCTGTTTGCACCCTGAACACTAACACGGTTTCGCCAGCCAGTACATATCAATTGGATGACGCGGCCAGTTTAGTATAGCAGTTTTACGGTGCTGGTGGTTTTAGTATTAAATAAAAGAACAAAAAAACAAATATCATTATAATAGATACTGGTAGAAAATGGTTGTCCAAATATGGGTTCAGAATGCACTACTGTTCGATTTCACTTAAGTTCGACGACGCTCCAGCTAAGTGCGAACCATAATGCGGACAGTGCTATTTTTGTAATTTCGTGAAAGAAAGGTCCAGTCAATAGGATAGGCGCAGTTGCTTTGATGGGTGAAAAATGTATAGAGACGCACACCAAAAAAAGATGCCAACCGAGAGGCTCAGTCCGGTGGAGAGGGTCGTGACGGAGTGACGGACAGACGGACAGACAGACAGACAGACAGAGCCGGATTTTAAGGAGTTGTAAATTTGTCACTACCTGCGCTATTGGTGGCGCTGGCTCGATGTCTGAACTACCACGCTGCAAGTTACCGAGCTGGCTTGGACCAGCAGTGAAAACAACATAGTATGGTATGGAGCTGCGGCTACGTTGCAGTCGTCAATCTAATCCCTAATAAATAGTTTCGTTTATTCAAATTGAATGTACTTCGCACAAACAACATCGGTCGGCACGTATAATCACCAGTTTCAACAGCAATCGTCTAGATTGGTGCATATCTAACCGTTCGGATAGGTAATGATAACGACAACAAACTTTATGTACAGTGCTTCAGTAAATCGCTAAGTGAGGCTGGAGACCTATAAACGTGTATTTTGAATTAGATTGCACACGAAACCATAAAAGTTAACAAATATGAGTTTTATAGAGGTATTGTTACAACACTCCACAAATACTTCGCTAAATTATCGTTTGAGACCACATGCTCGAACATAAGTTAAACGAAGCATCCGCGTAGCGGATGCCCAGAGCGCTAGTCCAAAGTATTTATTACAACAAAACTCGCTGAACCCGGTGCAGAGCTGTTGACCTGTGTTGTCTCTGTAGCACGGCAATCTTAACGGCTGTGCAATAAAAATCAAACTATACCATACCGTAGTGGCTATGATAGCTGTAGTAGATGATCTCACACAACTACGCAAAGTTCAACTAATTTACATCTAGGTCTCATTCAGCACTCTTGATTGTAAGATGATTTAAATCACTGAATGTTATCCATCTCCATCTTGATCTCACATAAATTGCTGCTGGCTGCCGATCTCAGTCATACGCTAGGCTGTGTGGATTATAATGTTGAGAGACTGTAGCATTACCCAAATCGTATACACTGCGTTACACGCTGCTATCGGCAAGTAAAATATCCTTTAGATTGGCTATTGTGGTAATTGTGGTAATAGTATAACATATGCTATTTTGCAGCTGGCGCAGCGTGGAGCGCAAACTGCTTGGTGAAGCTACATATATAGTCAGGTTTTACTCGAGGTGCGCGTCTAGCGCTCCAACTGCTCACGCATAGCTAGAATTATATGCTACTTAGTCGGCACTATGAACACACGTGCTAACACAGCAGCGTCGTTGAAAAAACCTTGCTCAAGTTTCGCCACATTAAATCAGACCAACCTGCAGCTATTAGATAGATTAAAGTGCGAGTTGAAACGAAAAAACGGAAACAATTCTACACAATACCATATCTTCTTGACTTGCACTATTCTACCTGTCTGCAGAGGGCGCTGTTTGCACCCTGAACACTAACACGGTTTCGCCAGCCAGTACATATCAATTGGATGACGCGGCCAGTTTAGTATAGCAGTTTTACGGTGCTGGTGGTTTTAGTATTAAATAAAAGAACAAAAAAACAAATATCATTATAATAGATACTGGTAGAAAATGGTTGTCCAAATATGGGTTCAGAATGCACTACTGTTCGATTTCACTTAAGTTCGACGACGCTCCAGCTAAGTGCGAACCATAATGCGGACAGTGCTATTTTTGTAATTTCGTGAAAGAAAGGTCCAGTCAATAGGATAGGCGCAGTTGCTTTGATGGGTGAAAAATGTATAGAGACGCACACCAAAAAAAGATGCCAACCGAGAGGCTCAGTCCGGTGGAGAGGGTCGTGACGGAGTGACGGACAGACGGACAGACAGACAGACAGACAGAGCCGGATTTTAAGGAGTTGTAAACTAGCGCTCTGGGCATCCGCTACGCGGATGCTTCGTTTAACTTTTGTTGGAGCTCGTAATCTCATACGATAGTTGAACGAAGTGTGTTTATTGAGTGTTGTAACAGTACCTCTACAAACTTCTATTTGTTAGCACTTATGGTTTCGTGTGCAAAATAAATCAAAACTACTGAATTTTGTTGTACCCTGACCTCAGAAGTATTTACCATAGGGAAATATTCCTGTATAACGTTGAAAGATCTTCGCCAACCTCACTTAGAGAATTACTGAAGTACCGCGCATAAATTATGTTATCGTTATCATGAAAGTATCCGAAGAAATAGATATGCAGCAATCTAGACGATCGCTGTTGAAACTGGTGATTATACGTAACGACCGATCTTGATTGTAGGGAGTCTATCCAATTTAAAAAACTGAACTATATATTGGGGAATAGATTGACGCAACGTATCTGCAGCTCCATGCCATATGATGTTGTTTTCACTTCTGGGACAGGGCAACTCAGCAACTTGTAGCGCGGTAGTTCAGACATTGCGCCAGCGCCAGCAACAGCGCAGGTAGTGACAAATCCATTTTGTAGCAACGAAACTCGCTGAACATAGATGCAGAGATGTTGACCCGCATGTTCACTGTAGCGTGGCAATCTTAAGTGCTATGCTGCCAATATCAAACTATACCATACCGTAGTAGCTTTGATAACTGCTGTAGATGATCTCTCACACATCTGCGCAAGTTGGACTAATTTACATCTAGGCCTTCAACAGCACTCTTGATTGAAATATGATTTAAATCACTGAATGTTACCGATCTCCATTTGATCCCACTTAACTTGCTGCTGGCTGCCGATCTCTGTCATACGCTAGGCTGTGTGGATCGTGATGTTCAGAATCTGCAGTATTATCGTATCCACTGCGTTACACGCTGCTATCAGAAAGTAGAATTCCTATTAGATTGGCAATTGTGGTAATAGTATAGCGTGTGCTACTTCGCAGCTGCCGAATCACTGTAATAGTGTAACTGTCGCGATAGCTGCAGCCGAAGTCTGTGTCATCAGCGCTGGTAGATAGTTGTGCAGAAGAGGTAAGCGCTCGAGTTGTGTGTAACATTCACCTGCATCAACATGAAGCGCAAATGGCTTGATGAAGCTACATAAATAGTCTAGGTTTACTCGAGATGCGCGTCTGAGCGCTCCAACTGCGCACGCATAGCTAGAATTATATACTATGTAGTTGGCACTATAGCACATGTGCTAACACAGCAGCGTCGTTAAAATAACTTGCTCAAGTTTCGCCACATTAAAATGGATCAAGTTGCAGCTGTTAGATAGCTTAAAGTGCGAGTTGAAACGAAAAAACGGAAAATTACACTAAAAATACCATATCTTCTTGACTTACACTATTCTATCTGCCTGCAGAGAGCGGTGTTTGCACCCTGAACACTAACACAGCTTTGTCAACCAGTACATAACAATTGGGTGACGCGGTCAGTTTAGTAGAGCAGTTTTACGATGGTGGTTTTAATATTAAATAAAAGAACAAATATTATTATAATAGATGCTGGTAGAAAATGATTGTCCAAAATATGGGTTCAGAATGCACTACTGTTCGATTTCACTTAAGTTCGACGACGCTCCAGCTAAGTGCGAACCATAATGCGGACAGTGCTATTTTTGTAATTTCGTGAAAGAAAGGTCCAGTCAATAGGATAGGCGCAGTTGCTTTGATGGGTGAAAAATGTATAGAGACGCACACCAAAAAAGATGCCAACCGAGAGGCTCAGTCCGGTGGAGAGGGTCGTGACGGAGTGACGGACAGACGGACAGACAGACAGACAGACAGACAGACAGACAGACGGACAGAGCCGGATTTTAAGGAGTTGTAAACTAGCGCTCTGGGCGCCCGCTACGCGGACGCTTGGACATGGTTGGTCCCAGTAGTTTGGTTAAGGTTAATAAAGACCTGTAAGTTGGAAATAATAGTAGGTTCAAGTTCTTAACATGATAACCACAAAGATAAAAAGGAAGAGATTTTATTCATGAAAATATGAAATTATGCACTTAGAAATCGAAGATCTCCCGATAGACAATGTTCTTGGTGTGTATGTTCCCGTCTTCGTCGATGGCTTCCGGGTCCACAGCTATCTTGATCGCCTTCCGTGAAGTCACCCTCGACAACGCCACATACAGCTGTCCATGCGCGAACACAGGGGACTCGAGGTAGATCCCCACGTGGTGGATAGATTGTCCTTGGGCCTTGTTGATCGTCATCGCAAATGCCGGAACCACAGGAAACTGTTTTCGCCGAAGCTTGAACGGGAATTCCTTGTCGTCATCTTCATTGTAGAAGATGATACGTGGAATGAATACTCGCTTTCCCTTGAACGGCCCTGACATAATCGTAGCTTCAATACTTCGCTCACGCAGTGACACTACTCGAAGTCGTGTTCCGTTACACAACCCTGCGTCGCTGTTCAGGTTGCGAATCATAATGATTGGAGTTCCAACTTTCAATACAATCCGGTGTGGTGGAATGCCGGAGAAATTCAGAGAGTTCAAGAACTCCGGCTCAAACATGTTTGGATCCGCAACACCTTCGAGACTGTCAACAGAGAGATACTCTTTCGTTTCTCCTGATAGACGCTCCGAGACCATGTCGTTAATTCGCCTCACACTTGCGTTCGTTGGTGCCAAAATGGCTCGTTCAACGAAGTACTCATCCGGGAGATTGTCGTCACCAACGCCTGGATACACTGCATCAATAAGCGCATTGACATTGCGCTTTCGCCTGTCCTCATCAGGATCATCAAAACCTCGATCAGGAGGTGTTTCCGTTGGCGGTAGTAGATTGAAGTTTGGAGGTGCTTCCATGTCCTCGTTCTCTTTGGTTTCTTCGTCATCCCATCGATCATCTGCTCGTGCACCTGGTACAATGCACATGTCGCGTGGAAGACATATGTCGTTCTCACCAATGTCGGAGTTAACTGGATATCGACCCTCCCAATCTGAAGCAAGAAGTCGGAAAACTCTGCCAATTCAGCGGCGCTTGCTGGGTCCGGAGCCGTCTGAACACGCATGTTCTCAGTCAGACGCACTTGCCGTAAATGGCTCCACAGCGGGGAAGACTTGAAGCAAGCCTCCAACGTTTCAGCCCGAGTAGCATCCTTCAAGACAGGCAGGATCTGTCGATGGTCTCCACTGAAAACCATGACCTTGCCTCCGAATGGCTCCAACTCGTTCTTCATAATATCCCGGAACGACCGATCCACAGCTTCGAAACACGCTCGATGCATCATAGGAGCTTCATCCCAGATGATTAAACTTGCCTTGCGGATCAGTTCTGCCTTCTGGCTCTGCCAAGACAGGCTACATGTCGAAAACTCAGACAGTTTAAGCGGGATCCGAAACGTAGAATGTGCCGTGTGTCCTCCTGTCAACAACGTCGCTGCGATTCCACTGGAAGCCACTGCTATCGCCACTTTTCTCTGTAGACGAACATGAGCAAGTATCTGCTCCAGCAAGAACGATTTACCAGTTCCACCCGGGCCGTCCACGAAAAACAGCTTCTGTCCACCGACTGGGTGGTTTACAGCTTCGATGACTTGGTCAAAAATGTCTTTCTGGTTCTCGTTCATCTGATCCGCAAGCGTCGCAGTTCTCTCAAGGTCGTCCGGTTCGTACGCCGCTACATCCTGTGCGACAATATCCATAGGATCCGCAGACTGTCGAGCGACTTCATCAGAAACATCGCTGTACGTTTCGAGGTCAGGAAGGCCATACATACTCAGCGTTTTTCCGTTCGAAATCAGATAGTCCGCCAACCACATCAGGCACTTATACTCTGCCATGCGCCAGCTAACTTCCTCGTCACGGTCAATGTTATTTTGCGCGTCTCTTTCCTGGATGGATCTGAAAAAGTCTTCTGACAAATCCTTCTTAAACCGATCCCACAGAGCAGAGGCATGGTCGGGTAGCGAGTAAACCAAAATGATTCCCAAAAGTTGGCGCAAAGCGGATGGCATCTTAAACGAAACTGCCTCAGCTAAGCATTCTTCCCACTCTTGATCATTCTCCAAGTACCCTGCAGCCAGTGCTGCGTCGTGAAAGGCCTCGTAGACCACTCCATTCACTGTGCGAATATCTTCGAATGATTTGGGTGATCGCCGATGGCACAGTAGAAGTCTAAGGTAAAACCGCTCCGGGTCTTGTGGCGAGACGTGCACCAATCTACCCAGCGAAGCAACGTATCTTCTGTACGGCACCCAATACTTCAAACGATCATCCCACCTGTACTTCACAGCCACATCCTTGTACAGCAAATCAGCGGTCCCTACTGGGTCTTGCGTACACAAATTGAAAAATGCAGTCAACTTCGTTCGATCTCCTCGCCGGACCAAGTTCTGAAGCTGTGGAGTCGTTGCATGATCTCGATACGTGACCAGACTCATTCCTTCCAGGTGGATAGGAAGATTCACAACGGCATGTGAAGAACCTTGTGTGGGAAAGCCGAATAGTCGCATGCAAGCCTCTACCGGAGAAATATAGCGACCCAGTAAGTACTGGAGAATCTCGTTCGCCTGAATTTCCTCTCCTTCAATAGTGATCGTCGTCATATCCGAACCCTTGTAGACATACTTGTAGATGTACTTCACCGCCTTGTTCGTAGCGCATACTTCAACGTTGATGTGGCAGTCATATTTCTGCGATAGAAATGGGTTGTAAGGCACGACCCACTGGTTGATCTTTGCGTTATCCCACACCTTCCCCTTGTGGCTCAGAATTCCTTCAGGTCGACGACGTCTCCTGTACGTAGGATACTTATCCTCAACCATTATCGTTTCTTCTGCGAACTGTTTGGGGAATTTCTTGGAGCATTTACCGTTCTTCATGCAGGGACAGTTGGGGTTTTGTTGCCCACAGGGACCGTGCAACATATTTGAAATGACGGTTTCATAGAGCTCAGGGTGTGTCTCCTTGTCCGGAAGCTCGGCTGACGTAAACCGGTCGACATCCTCCGCCGTTACGGGCTTGTCTTCCGGTCGCATAATTAGCAGGATATGGGCGTGAGGTAGACCACGTTTTTAGTACTCCACCACGTGAATCCGGGCAGCTACAACACCCAGTAGACCTTCGTCGAGGTCCTTGTTGAGGGTCTTCAGCTTCTGCATGAACACACGCGCAACAACGTCCAGTCGATCAGATGCCTTCTCTCCAGGTCTAAGATTTTCCTTGATTTCAGGCCAGTTGGGGTTACACGTCATGGTGATGAAAAGATTGGGTGCACCCGTCTCTCGAACTATAGCCATGGCATCCAGGAAACGCTGGTACATGTAGCGCGGCCCTCCTGTAAAGGTTGGAGGTATAATAACCTTGCGGCCGATGTTTTCTGCTTCAGGTTCAGTTGAGTCTACCCCTGTGTCCCGTGATTGTCGTGTAGTAGCCGTAGACCTACGTTGTGCCACTTCCTCATTTGCAGCCACTCTGTGTACATCGACAGATTCGTTCCGCAGAGCATCGGTGAGACCTTGCAGTGTTTCCAATCGGTACTGAAGTTGGTTCTTTTCGATGAACCGCAGGCGTTCTTGCTCACATTTGGCCCATTGATCCACACAATACTGCTGCGTCAGGCGGCCTCCTCGGAGAATTAAAGAACTGCTCGCAGTCCGATCATGAAGAACATATGATTCGTACTCTCGAAGCGACATCGTCAGTGGTTTACCGTTACTGTCCACAGGGTCGCCCACATATGGAAGGTCGTATGTCCATCCCGGCTCTCCGTACGGAAACAGGAGAGGGTATTGAAGTGGATCGTAGCTCTCACTCGTTTCATAAATTCGTTTGAAGCCTCCCTGACGGGTATTCAAAATGATATCTCTGTGCTCGGCCGCTGCTCGATCAATAATGATAGCTGCCACTTCGGATGCAGTGGGTACATTGTGGGTACCCGGATTTGCGTTCCGCGCCACATGCAACCGAAGTCGTAGATCCTCATCTCGAGGCAGAAACTCATTGAGACGCAGTGCAGGGTTATCCCCAGGTCTTGCTTCACCAGCAACTAATTGCCGTGCAAACTGCTCCACGGCTGCTTGGTACGCCGGTCCAGCACGATCGATCAAAATTCTGCGAGCGTTCAGAAACTGTTGTGTGTACCCGTTGTGGGCAGTCATCACTTGGTCGATTTTTTCCAGTATGGCTGGGTCCAATCCATCTGTCATCCCCATCCGGCTTGCTACGCGTGCTTCCATATCTGGATCATTAATGTATACTTGCGCAAACATTGGTCGGCGGTTGAGGGGCGGTAGTAGTGCTCCCATACGATGACAAACAGACCCCTGTACGCGGAAGTTGTATACACCACTTCGAGTTACCCTTTCGTCGACATTGAGAGAGCGGGTACGTGAGGATCCCATTGATGTGAACGCAAAGACGTTGTTGTATGCGCGGATCGACTGTTTGAATCTCGGATTGCCGAAGAGTCTGTTAAGTTCAGCTGGAGCTTCGCGAGGGGGAGGAACAGTCACCAATCCCTTACGACAACAACTTCCTTCGGTTTCGTCGGGAAATTTCCAAGCGCCGCAGTGCTGACAGACTCGTTCGTGCTCCAGGGTATCGTCCGTGTATCGGGAGAAATAATGGCGGCCGCCAGGAATGATAGCGGGATCGAACTCTTCGTAGTACGCAAGCCCTTTTTGGTACTTTCGCGAACGGCGTCGAAATCGTTCTCCCTCTCTTCGTCGATCAAGATCTTCTTCTGTCATCGCATCTCGTATGGCTTGCCGAGCGGCCGCGGCTCGAGCTCGTATGGTCTGTTGTTCTTCCTCCGTCATAGTCTCTCTTGTCGCTCGTCGAGCGATGGCGTCTTGATCTCGTAAATACTGACGCTCTTCCTCCGTCATGACATCTCTTCTCGCTCGCCGAGCAGTGACATCTTCATCTCGTATTGTCTGACGCTCTTCCTCCGTCATGGCATCTCTTGCTGCTCGTCGAGCGGCGGCGTCTTCGTCTCGTATAATCCGACGCTCTTCCTCTGTCATGACATATCTTGTTGCTCGTCGAGCAGCGGTGTTATCATCTCGTAGTGTCTGATGTTCTTCCTCTGTCATACGTTCTCTTCGCGTCCGATGCGCTTCAGCATCCTGTTCTCTTGTATCTTCAAGTTGTTCCTCAGTCATTTCACTACGACGAACAGATGCCGCAGCAGTATTTTCCCGACGTCGCTGTTCTTGTTGCTCGCTCGAAAGCTCATTTCTTTGGATGCTCTGGCAAACACGGTTCGATTCGCGTAATTCTCCCAATTCACCGGGATTCATTAGCGCACGTCGGGCCCTAGCACGTTGTGCATCTTGCTGCCGATCTCGATCTACCTGAGACTCCGATCGGTTAGCTCTGGCCCGACGTTTCCTCTCCGCATCTGCCGCACGAACGCGAGCTAATTGAGACGGCGTCATATTGGCTCTGGAACGCCTGGCCATAGGAATCCGTCGTGGCTCTGGGTGATTATGTGTTGCAGACTCGACGCCTACTGCAAACTCAGAGTTGGCAGGTCGTGGAGGTTCTGTGACAGCGGTTGAAGTACTTGCAACCCTTGCATTCTCTTCAGACCCGATCTCAACAGCCTGCAACGCACTGACAACGGCCGGAATGGGGTCTGCATTCTCCTGTTCTCTCGTCTCAGACTGCTGCCTTCTAAACCGGATCAAAGCTGCACTGAGGTTCTTCATCCTTCGTCGTTTTGCAGCGGGTTCTTCGTGCCCATCTGGCGCACGATAGGCTGCTTTGACTTCTTCTTCGCTTCCATACTTGCGCTTTCTCGTCATTGTTCCTACAAACACTTAACACAAACCTACGTTAGTCTAAACTCTTACTTTCTTATTTGTCTACATCTTCGCGCTTCTTCTTGTGTTGGAAAAACGTGCGGTAAGCGGTTCCAGATGCCGCGGCAAAAAAATTTCCTTTTACCGAAGCAAAAGGTCTCAGTTCACCGCTAAACAAAAGGTAAGCCATAAGCCCTCAAGTCACTGTCCCCAATGACTCGGCAGGTCCGCGACCATGCCCCGTGGCTGTCCGCACGCGCCCTGTCGCGGACACAGAAGCACGGGACTGGGGTCACCCCCAAATCCAACGTGCCGGCCCCATACACGACCACTCTCCGAGGATAAGGCAGGCGGCCCGGCCAAGCCGGCTCTTCTCGCCACATGGATCTGCCTCAGCGCCTCGGCTGGGTATGAGACTTCCCATGCTGCTGGCGGGCAAACATGGGCGCCTCAGGGTCGCGGCTCCGGAGAGCAAAGGTGCGACAGGACTAAAACTTAGTACGGCAACGGGCTCCAGCTGCAACCTCCTTATCGCCCTCGTGTCCTGGAATTGTGCCTCCGGGGGTAGAAATCCCCGCCTCGGAAAGACACTTTTTGCCAGAGAGGAACGAAACTGTGACTCTACTGTAACGTTTGCTTCGAGAGGGTCGTCCTGGCAACTCTGGGCAGGGAATGGGCTCCTCTGGGGGCTGGCTAGGCCTCATCAGTATGGCCGTCGTTGGATACCCATCCCTCCGTGCAGTGGTGGATATCTCACCCAATGCACGGCTCCGGTTTCCCTCTCTAACGCGCACAGTAAGTCTTGGTTGCCCCAGAAGGTACCAGTTCTCCCAACAGGCGGAACTCCCGAAGCCGTAAAGACTTTATTAATACGTTAATTAGCTATGTGCCTACACCTACCTAAGTTCTCTGCGGCGCTCGCTTCCTCTTAGCTGCTCTAGAGCCCCCGCAGTTCGCGCTCCTAGTGTCGTCGACGGCGCCGATTTTGAAATGGCGAAATGTGAATTTGAAATCCATTTAAGTTCGAGATAATTCGATTAGGTTCGAGATCCTTCGATTAAGTTCGAGATCGTTCAGTTAGGTTCGAAAAATCCGATTACGTTCGAATCGAGAACGTTCCAGATAAGTCCGAATCATAATGCGGACAGTGCTATTTTTGTAATTTCTGGAAAGAAAGGTCCAGTCAATAGGATAGGTGCAGCTGCTTTGATGGGTGAAAAATGTATAGAGACGCACACCAAAAAAAGATGCCAACCGAGAGGCTCAGTCCGGTGGAGAGGGTCGTGACGGAGTGACGGACAGACGGACAGACAGACAGACAGACAGAGCCGGATTTTAAGGAGTTGTAAATTTGTCACTACCTGCGCTATTGGTGGCGCTGGCTCGATGTCTGAACTACCACGCTGCAAGTTACCGAGCTGGCTTGGACCAGCAGTGAAAACAACATAGTATGGTATGGAGCTGCGGCTACGTTGCAGTCGTCAATCTAATCCCTAATAAATAGTTTCGTTTATTCAAATTGAATGTACTTCGCACAAACAACATCGGTCGGCACGTATAATCACCAGTTTCAACAGCAATCGTCTAGATTGGTGCATATCTAACCGTTCGGATAGGTAATGATAACGACAACAAACTTTATGTACAGTGCTTCAGTAAATCGCTAAGTGAGGCTGGAGACCTATAAACGTGTATTTTGAATTAGATTGCACACGAAACCATAAAAGTTAACAAATATGAGTTTTATAGAGGTATTGTTACAACACTCCACAAATACTTCGCTAAATTATCGTTTGAGACCACATGCTCGAACATAAGTTAAACGAAGCATCCGCGTAGCGGATGCCCAGAGCGCTAGTCAACCACCAATAATGGTGGCGTGAAAACAGATCCTCACTCCTGATCACGCACGTTCCACTTATCCTCGTACAAGATTTGCTACGCATCCGTCTCTCCCTTTGGCATCAGGTTGTGTCAAAGGGAGAGACGGAAGCACCAATGTTTGTGGACACGTGTTGATCCAATGGCAAACATCAGTTCAACCTGATGTTTTGCTTACTCTCCTAGCGTAAGCTTCCACGTGGGCAACTGAATGATAGCACTCATTCACCTCACATACAGCTACCAATGGAAAGTCAACAGTACTGGTGTAGTAAGATAACCTAGATGCATGGAGTCTACAAGCGTCTTCCTGAGGCAGTACACCGGACTCCAGTAGTCCGGTGTACTGCCTCAGGAAGACCAGTACTGTAGTCACTACTGGTGTGCCGAGACCGTTCAAAGCTTATGAGCACACTGAAGGAATCATGCTGAACGACAACTCAAGGATACACTGATTCCCGTAGTTAGTACCAGAAAAACAAACACGCGAAGGCGCCCAAGAAACAGTCATTCCGAAGAACTCCGAGCAACAAGGGAAGAAATATTGACAAAGTCATAAAGTAGAGTATTGGAGCTAGATCATCACTCAAAGTTGTCCAGGAAGTACAGGAGAAACTAACAATGTCTTTTGAAAGGAACCTCGAACGGACTTGGTGGGAAATCTGCAGTATCATACCAACTCACTTGTGGTTGTTTCACAACACCAAAGCGAGTCAATTCAAATACGGAGCAGATATGGGTAACAGTGTGCAAACATATCTGTAGGGTGAGAAGAAAACTGAGTATGAAGAACTGGGGAATGTTTTTTTTCATGACGACATTAACCAACATGAATCCCTTCGTCGAATAAAAAGTTTTCGATATCTTGGTTGGTAGACGAGTACGAGCGCTCCCAACCTTCAATCGCAATGTCGACATAAACTTCTCCTCGAAATTTGCGTGCCATCGCTGTACCTTCATCATGTCGAGTGGCACAGAGGTAACTCTCGATAATGGAAGTCTCCTGGCCAGAAGATAAGGGCTCACCTCGACGTACTACGATAGTCATTGTTTCGTTAAACTTCAAACCCATGGCGCCATTCTCCCCAGTTGGTTTGGGTTCCATGACAGACCGACAGATAAACGTCGCACGGTCATCAGTGACGTATTTGCGAGCTACCTCCCGAACCTGAAGAAACGCAGACACGTTGCCAGCGACACACGTGAACGACACATAGTTTGTGACCGTGTTGCCTCTTTCTTGACTCTCCCAATCGATCTTCCCCTGCAATAGTCATTTCATGTTAGATTCCTATTCATTGCAGTCGATTAAAGCAGAGCAACGTACCTGAGTGTACGGGCTGTCTTTGCGGTGACGTCCTGTAAGTAGTTTCCACACCGCCTTTTGTGTCTTTTCCAGTTCAAACGGAACCAAGTTCTTGTCGAGGAACATAACAATCGCTCCATTGACTGCATCTCGTTGTACTTGCCGTTTTCGTCCAGGACACGGAACTTGTGGCATACCTTTTTCAATGTACAACTTGCCAAGACCCACGTAGAGCTCGTCTATTCCCTGTAGAAGCTCGGCAAACACCTCGTCATTGTCTTTCGGCTGTAGCCCAGAAACATACACTTGTTTTCGGCGCTTGAGACCAATTAATTCCAGTGTCTGTACACAACATGATGAGTCCAAGGTGCATTTAAACCATCTTAAAGCTTAACGTACCTCTGCATCATTGCGTCGACTGAGCATCCTCTTGAGATTCTTGGTCTGTCGCACTCGAGTCTCCACGAGATTCCGCAGTTTTGCGTTTGCCTCTTCAGCCTTTTGTCGTAGCACAAGTTGCCTCGTAGCGACTTGTTGCCACAGCGACTCTGGTTGAGATAAGATCGATCCGACATGTACGTCCTCCTCTGCTGGTGAGTTGGGTGTCGACGATGCTTGTAGCTGATCCAGTTGCTTTGACAACTCCGCTACAGTGTCTCTCAAGTCACTGATCTCTTCCTTCTTCGACAATCGATGGCGACGTCGCGGATGACAGGACGATGAGGCAGTTGCAACACCTTGAAGACTTGTCGAATTCAGCGACGTATTGAGTAGTTGTTGCATCTCCCCTTGGTTCGTCTCAAACAGTTCATTCTCAACCTTGAAATCATCAATAAAAGCTTCGGCTGCATGGAGATCAGGGTCAAATGGCTCCGTTTCCATTGAAACTTGATCAGTCTCATCTGGAATTTCAAGTGAGTGCGAATGGTTGAATTTGTGTTGCGCAAAGGCGTGAGTGACGTCTAGAGCAGTATTCGACTCAGCTGTTGCATTGTCTGAAGCAACTTCGTACTGTGCAATGAAGTTGAGTGCTGCTTCGAGTGTCTCGACCTCGTCGTGGGGCATTTTCAAAACGTGCAACGTCGGACAAGGCGAAATGAAAAGTGGAGATGACAACGACTTGCCGACTTGCACAATGTGAGCAGTGGTGTGTTTTCCCTATTTGCGTAATCGACTGGAAATGTATAGCCAACTGCAGGGGGCCAGTGCATGTTGTGGGCAGAAATGACCATCCGACTAATTGATCTCATGTGCTACGACGTTTACGCGGATAAAAAGTATCCGCTACTGCCATCAACATTGCAATATATTGCAATATCCTCTATGATTGATTGAACTTATTACTTTTAAATAGATGTAGTTACACAGGTTATCGAAACAAGAATTGTCTTTTTACAGATAATATGCAAAGTATTTAAATTGTTTAATAGGCTATTATTAATGTTGACGTGATAAAGGTAGGAGAATCGGCTATGGCAGATTTCTCGACACTACGATAACTAGAAGTGGATCCTCTCAATTTGTGGCTACCCAGTGTGTTTACGGACAGCTTCCCGGCAACAGCGTTGATTGTTGCATGTTCACTTGGCAAGTTCACTGCCAATTCTTTGCTTTTAGTGGACCTTCTTCAAAACATATCAACAGGTCGCAATGACATGACCTGTCATCCTGCATAATCTGCTTCAACATGCAATGATAATGGAGACTCCATCCTTCCACATCAACTTCTCCTGAGCCCACCACGCTAGAAAAAACAATTGCATTTCTTGTTGACTGTGATTTTGCATGTGAAGAATCAAACTCACTGAGTTTTGATGAGTCCCTGAGCAAATTCGCCCTCCAGCACTCGATCAAAGTCCTTTCCAGCTCTGAAACAGCCCATTTCACACGAGATAAGGTCGGTCGATGGATTCGTCTCAGTTGCCAATAAATCTCCGAGCAATGGTTGGCTTCCCTTTTCGTGGTGCAATGGTTTCAGTACCGGTCAAACTGAAGCCACGCAGATGAACAGCTAAGGACGAAATTGAGAAATTACGGCGTCATGTTAATAACTTGACGATCAAGAGAGATGAACTGAGACGAGAAGCTCTGTGGAGAGCTAATTGAGGTAGGGGAACGCAGGGAGCAGGTGACAAATTTACAGCTTAGCCACAGGAGACGCTCTGAAAGGGAGAGTAGACAGCTGTGGAAAATACTGGAAATTCAACGAAAGATATTGAACTCAACTTGCGGTGCTGATGGAGAGGTAAGAATACTTCAATAATGATGGTAACACATTCATGCATTTCTATTCGTAAACTCCCAGGTTCCAGAATCAACATTTGGTGTGAAAAGTTTGGATTCGTCTTGGGCTGGCGTACCAGGTTAATGTGCTTATTCGCAATGTGGCCCGTAAGTTTGTTCCGAAAGACTGGTGTTGCTTTCGCTCTTTGGGTTGCAGTACCTGGAAAATCCATTTGGAAATTGAGAAAGGATTGCACTCAGAGCTTGGTTGCACCACAATGATATCATGTTACCTCGATGTGGAACGCCGAAACGATCGAGGCGAAATGGTGGCAAAAACCACGTAGTAGTGCTGAACAAACACGAAATTGTTGCTTGACAGAATATACAGTAGTAGCAGCTCGAGGTCAAACGCTGGAGAACTTTTTGAAACACGCAAAGGGTTGCTAGAAGAACGCATGTTCGGGCGCTTTTTCCCTATATGTGCAAACACCCATTGTATTATCTCATGTGACAAAGTTCACCGGAGTACCGAGTTGTGAGCTAGAATCATCGATCGCCAGGCTTTCTACTTGATAAGCTATGCGAGTAATTGCTTCATCCCAAGCAGCAATGCCAATATCTAGATTTGTCGGAGAGCGGATATCACGGGAAACTGAGAGACCTTGATCATAGCGGGTAGCACTAAAATGGCTATCGATATGCGAGAGTTGACCTGATTGTGGAGTTACGGAATTCTCGCTATGGATAACAAGACGCAATGTTGTGCGTGCGCAGAATCCTGACGTGTTCCCCTTTTCGTGAAGCAGTGGTTCCATCAAATTTTTACAGATGAGAACCACACGATCTTTCTCCACGTACTTGCGCACAACTTTTCGGAACTGGGCACCTTTCACATCACCAAGATTGGTCGTCTCGACTTGGAAACTTGTCTTAATAGTATTGTTTGTCTCTTCAACGTGGTGAGCGTGAAATTGGACCCGTGGTTGGAAGTCTTCCACCTGGGCCAAACCTTGGAAAATAATCTGTCCCATTACTTTCCACACTGCTCTCTCGGTCGTTCCTTGGTCAAATGGCACGAGGTGTCGTTGTGAGAGCTCCAGGAACTGGCCGTTAGTGCAACTGCGCTTTGCGCTACGCCGTCGACCGGGACACGGCAAGTCGTAAATTCCCTTTTCGAGGAATAAGGCGTCCGTTCCAACATAAAGTTCATCCATGTCCTGCAGCATATTGTCGAAAACCTGGTTGTTGTCTTCTGGGACACCATTGCCTATCATTTTTTGTCGCTTCATCCCCAACATGTCTTCCATCATCTACATGTGCAAGAGTTAGTTTGAATCAAATGCATTTGTTCGTTGCTTCTCTCACCTCAATTTTTGTTCGGCGCTTGAGCACCCGTCGCAAGTTTCTAGCTTCGTGAATTTGAATCTGCAGCATTTCTCGCAGTCTCGCATTCTCTTGTTCAGACTTTTCACGTCGTTTTAGTTGTCTCGCTGCGATTTCTTGCCACATCGATCCTCGTCGTGACGCAATCCGATCGTTGTGGTCATGCCATTGTAAGAGTAGAGTCTGCAATTGTCCATTGAGTTCATGAACTTCCCCACGTAGAGTATCAATCTGCTGCTTTCGTGAAATTCGAATTCGTTTGGGTTTTTGCTCAGTCTTTGGCGTCAAAGTCGAGTCTTCCGATGATACCGGACTGCCTGCAGTATTCGAAGTCGTCCGATCATCTTCTTCGTCAGGAGTCAAGTCCTCGACTTCAGTCTCCACATGTGAGGTCATGAATGTTTGAGATTTCAATAGTTCCTCCATACAACAGCTTTCGACGTTTGAAGACAAAACCACTGGTGAAGGTATTAGTTCCATTGGCCTTTGGATGTCACTTGCTTCACCTTCAAAAGGTGTTAAACCACCAGGCAGCTCGATCTGCGAGAGGAATGAAAACACCTCATCGAGCGATTCCGAGTCGTTCAACATGCCAAAAACGTTTTGATGACTGAAAATGCAGCGTGTGCTGCTGTTGGTGATCAAAGCAGAGTTTACGACTGTTGCTCGATTCGTCCTCGCCACCACGTCCTTCCAACTGTCCTGGGACACTCGCCATCCCTCGAGAGAATCCAGCTGACCAACTCCAGCTGGCGGAAGGTGCGTCCCGCAGCAAATCAACCAGCTTTCACGTTATTTACAAAGTCATGCCATTACTCGAGTCGATTCGTAACTTTTGCTAGGAATTCTAGGATTCGATTGTCCTCTATTGCGCTTTGTTTCATTGTCATCTACGTATAATTGTAGTCGTCAGTCATTTGATAACGCGAAAGTATCTGAGGCGGGCATTAAGTGAGACCTTGGGCAATTAAGTCGCCTTCATCACGTTGACAAAGGTGGTCGTACTGTACTTTAGTCGATTACGCCAAACGTTCTTGAGTCATCATGGACACCAACAAAATCCAGTCAAGTGACTTGAGTCAAGTCACGCATTGCATTGAGTGGGTCAAGTGGCTTGTACATGTGTAGAATTTAAAGGCTCTGGTTCGTCTCTGTCGAGATCCGCGAGATCTGCTTACGCTTGTGTCTAGTCCACTCGTGACATCGTCAACAAGTTCACTGTGTCATTGGATTTTCTTCTTGGTCTCCACTTGGTATTTCGTGTCTAGCTCGTGGTCCTTGACGCGGTGGTGATCGAATACGGTGTTGCAAGACAAGATCGACAAGTCCTAAGAACTCGAGAGCTTTACGGTACAGGAACAGCACATTGTCTTTCAGGTAGAGAGCCTTTGCCACATGTCTGGGACAGCCCCTCATGACCGTCTCACTCTCCAAAGTGCTGGACGGAGTAAACGCACACGACTCAACATGAGTGGATTGACACCAAACGCCTTTGGGAACGAACCATCGGGACTGCAAGATGTCTTAGCTTTTATCGCAGACTTTGAAATGGAAGACAATGACAATCATGATAGTGACGACTGGATGGAAGACGAAGTCTCAGAGCAAAGCAAAGCTCACCAAGACAATTTGGAAGAACTGTTCGTAGATGGCAGTCGACGACCTTCGACTACGATGTCAAGTACAAACACTGCACGTGGGTCTTATCAGAACGTGGTGTCACCATCCAATGCATTGAATACTGCTGTTGATGTCAATGCTGCTACGAAAACCCCTCGTCGACATCGTGTTAGTCGTAAGGAAGAATTGGAGTATTTGCGCAAGAAAGTCATCGACATGGAAGATAAATTGCAACAACTCAAGGATCACGCGGAAAGTGGGGGTTCTCCATCCCCTCCTGCACCTGCTTTAGAAGACGAAAAAGCTGCAATGAAGCTAGAGCAATCGATCGCTCTGTGGAAGAAGATGGCTGAACGACAGAAGAGTCAACGAGAAATGGTTGAGTCGGAGAACACCAAACTACGTGAAAAGCTTAAGACACAGGTGCGCATGGCAAAAAGTCTGCAGAGAATTCTTCGTAAACGGGAACGAGCAGCCGAACAGGTATGTGTGCAGCCTCGATGTGGCATAGTACGCGTTCTTATAACGCCCTTGTTTGGCCAGATGACAGCAGAAACTCCTAAAAGATTCAAGCAGCTTGTTCAAGATGACCATACCGTTGCTACTGGCGGTGAATTTGACATGTTGGTGCGTAATCTTGATGCACTGTACACACTTACCTACGAGCGCTTGGCAGTCTGCCCAGTAGCTTCAGGCTCCCAACCAGTTATCCGCCATCAAGATGTCAAGTACAACGACTTTACAGGGATGTTTCTTGAGTTTGTTCACAGCAAACTCTTTCCATTCGATTTAAATGCTGTCTGTCGAGCTACATGGCGCCACATGAGTGAGCCTGGTGTCAAGTTTAATGCTTACTTTGAGGAGGTACGCCATCAACTTGTGTACTATTGATGAGTGTGAAGACTAATTGATTCTTCGTGTTGTCTATCAGTCGGCTGAAGCGAGAGAAAACACGGTTTTACGTAGATTTGGAGTTGAGATCAAGCAGGATGAGCGTACAGCCAAGATGGCTGGTAGACAAGCTATCTGCCGATACATCGAAAGTGACTGCGTAGTGATCGTGCGAAACTCTGTTATCGATCGAGTGGAGCTTTCGGGCGCAACTACTCAAGGTATCACGTTTCAAGATGTTGGTTGGGTAGTCCTGAAAGACGTGACAGGTCAAGTTTCAGCTGCTGGGCCGATGACATTGATGCAATCGTACTCATCTCTTACTCCAGACGTCGATTTGGACTCAAGATGGGAAATTGGCACCCTGACAGATTTTGTTTTGCAATCTCGTGAAGAAATGGAGGTAGGAAACGAAAGTATTGTAGAGAATATGCTACTGGAAGAAGCAGCAAAGCAAAAGTCTTCTAAATGAACGTATTTTTTTTCAAATGTGATAAGTATTCATTCTGACTGGTTACTAACGAATGGCAACAAAACGAGGAAAAGGTTTCGCTTACTTATGTTGTCTGTTCCTCGGATCTGACTACCAATCTTTGTGGCTATACTAGTAACCTATCCAACCGCATAGATAGTTCTTATCCTTCCTTACCACTGTTGTCATTATAGCTTTCACCGCGAAAAGTAGAGATGCAAGTCAATCATCGACAAGACTCAGCTAACTTGGATGATCTGTTGTCCTTCGTTGGTGATTTTGGTATCGGAGAAATTCCAAATGATATACCGGACAGCCCGTGGCTCGACGACTTGGACGAACTTTTCAAAGAGACCAACTCTCCAGACAAGTTGACACGCATCACAGTTAAAGGAACAACACCAATCCATGGTGGTCTCGTCACAACGGAAGAAAATCCCATATTGGTGAAAGTGTCGAATCTACCAAACACTGTGTCGGTCACCAAAACTACGAGGCCATCTTCAGGTCGACCGCGTGTTAGCCGGAAGGAAGAACTAGAGTACTTGCGGATGAAGGTGAAAGAAATGGAAAATAAACTTCACGAACTCAAGGAAAATTCCGATAGCGACAGGTCTCCGCCACCCTCGAGTACATCATCACCTGACGATTCGCAGAATTCAATGCAGGTAGAGCATTCCATCGCTCTGTGGAAGACTTTAGCTGAGCGACAGAAAAATCAACGTGAATCGGTGGAGGTTGAGAACGTCAAATTACGTGAGAAACTCAAAACGCAGGTTCGAATGGCCAAGAGTCTGAAGCGAATACTGTGTAAACGTACCCGTGGGGAAGATCAGGTACGATCTACCAACGATATTTTCTTGGTTCTATCGACTAACTCAGGTTAACTCATTCAGATGTCCAGTACGGCTCCTAAGCGAACAAGGCCTCTATCAAATGACTTGAACACTACCTCAGTTTTCGCTGAACTGCTGCAGTGTCTTGATGAACTCTACGTTATGACGGACAAACACATTGCACATAGTTTAATGGCAACAATGGCGAACCCGTTGGTTCGCAAGAGAGACGTCAAACACAGTGACGCTGCGGGGATGTTTATCGAGTTCAACGACAGTAAAATCTGGCCGTTTGGTGCGCACACGGTTAGTCGAGCAATGTGGCGTTTTCTAACGGAGACCGGTCACAAATTCAGCAACTACATCGAGGAGGTAAACTTGCCTGTGTGTACACAAATGCATGACATTGAAACTAACACCTTTCAAACTTTTCAGCATGTCGAGATGCAGGACAACACAATGCTGCGGAAGTTTGGTGTCGAATTCAAACATGGTGACCATGTGGCAACTTTGTTTGGAAGACAAGTTGCACGTCGATATATGGAAAGTGACCGGATTGTTATTGTTCGTCATACCATCATCGACGAGATTCAATTGCCTGGAGCATCAAGTAGTGGGCTTACATTTCGCGAGTCGGGGTGGATCGTGTTGAAGAATATTTCTGAGAGCTTAGGCACTGGACCAGCGACTCTTACTCAAGGGTATTCGACGATGACACCTGACATCGACCTGGACTCACAATGGGAGGTCGGAACACTGACTGATTTTGTACTTCAGTCTCGTGAAGACATCGAAGTTGGGAATGATGCCATCATCGAAAATCTCTTACTAGAGGAGGCAAAATAATCTGTGAGATTATTTTCAAATGGAAAGTCATTTCAGGTACTTGAAACATCTTGGGTCGATGGTGCATATAGATTTCAGTCCATAATGATCATTCCGTATCCGGTTTGAGGTCAATTCTGTTCACGTTATCGTTCAGTTGTTCCTCATTGCCTCGTCAACGAGAGCATCTTCGACAGACTGGTGGATGCCGTCAAGATTCTCAAGAAAGGAGGAAGTTACAATATCAGTGAGCAGTGCCACTTCCTCCTGACTTTGAGGCATCACTTCTGGAAGATCCGTCCTTACCCGCACACAGGTCTGGATAATTGTCGAATCCATGTCATCTTCACTAGCGATATTGCTAGGATACCGTTCAACCAAAGTCCATCCAGTGTCCCGATGGCGCATACTTTGTGCTGCGCTAAGAGTTCCCTCAACTTTGGTCTCACACGCCCACACAAACACGCACCTGTCCTCTTCGATGTATCGCTTGACCGCGAACCACGCATCTTTTGTTACTTGGTGCTTCTTGTGCTGAACTGTAAACGCCATTTTGGCCGAAAGCGTGTCCTCTGTGCCATCAACGAGCTACAAACTAAGTCAGACCAAAATGAAATCAGCAAATAAACTGCAAAAACTTACTGAATAGTGACCATCACGTAGTTTAAGATGTGGTTGGGCCATACAGCGCCAAAACTGTGTTGCAGTAGCATGGAGTTCGAACGGCACAATCTTCGACGACAAAAATTCCATGAACATACCAGAGTATCCGTCTGGTTTGACCTGTACATGTTGTCCAACCACTTTATTCGTCGCATGACCATTCTGAAGAAAAGCAGCGTCCGTGTCCTTGTACTGGCCGTCCAATTGCTTCAGAATCCTGTCGAAAATGACGTTTTCCGTCTCATACTCCACCCGGACCCTCTTCCTCTCGTTCGCCCACGCTCCCGATTCCTCCAGCGCCGAGCGCTTCCTCAGTAACTTCTCAAGGTTCTGCACAATGATCAACTGCCCCTCCACCATGCCTCGAAGCTTCCCATTCTCCCTCTCTGCTCTCTTTTGTCCCTCCAATTGTCGTCTCGCTACTTTTCTCCACACTCCGTCGTCTTTTCCTTCTCTTTCTTTCAACTGCTGCAGCTGGTTCTCGAGCTCTTTAGCCTTCACACGAAGGTAATCCAGCTCGTCTTTGCGCCTTTTACGACGCGGAGGAGCTGCAACTGGTACAATTATTGTCGTGGAGTCAGGAGACGTCTGTGTGTCGCTTGAGGGACTGGAAATTGGGTCCTTGGGGCTACTTTCACTGCTGACGATCACTGGACTTTGATCCAGCAGCTCTACAGGCTCCGGGAACAGCAGCGTCGGGTCCAGATCCATTAGCAACTCATCATCACTCTCTATTGAGGGTTTAGATGGAAAATTAGCGTCTAATTCGTCGTCTTCAGGCAGTAAAAGCTCGTCAAGGGTGGGGACGTCGTCCATATGAGGCGAATTCTGGCTACTGAGGCCCACAGGGACGTCAGAGAGCGCGGAAATCGAGGTGGTGGTGTCTACCGTGTTATATAGGAGCAATTGTGATGAAGAAGAGAGCGAGAGATCGAGTTCTTCAGCGTCAGGACGGCCTCGAGCAGCAGGTATGGGCTCCATATTGTGATTAACTGGGTGCAATGTGAAGAATGATGGTCTAACTCGAATAGAAGACCGTGTTTCATGTCATGTTTGTATGGAAAACTTGGATTTTGTATGGGTTACACGAGGATTACACTTCACTTCAACTTGGCACCGTCTCAAGCACAGATACATGTATATAACGTGGCAGTTAAGTGACTCCAGCAACTAATACCTAGAGCATCTTGGACTTGAGCTCGGCGAATGCCTTGAGCGGCTCGTCACCCTCGGGATCCACGACATCGGTCACTTTACCCTTAGCACGAGCGTCACGCATGCGGTGCCAGATCGCCGTGGCGCGCTTGCGTTCTGTGATGAGACCCAAGAGCGCACAGATGTCGATGATGAGCTTGGTAGGGTTAAACTGTAGGAACTCGCCCTCGCCAGTGGAGTAGTCGTATGGGAACTTGTGGTGCCAGTTGTGCCAGCCCTCGCCCAGGGCGAAGACGGACACGACCCAGTTGTCACGTGGGCAGATCGTGTCGTCGTACTCGGCCGAGCCGTAGAAGTGCGTGGCACTGTTAACGAGCCACGTCGCGTGGAGATCTAGTACGTAACGTAAGAAGCCACACACGAAGAGAGCGTTGAACCAGTTTTCACCGGCATAGTGCATCGTCACCATCATGGGAAACACGAAACACATAAAGAGGTTGCCCCACGGATTGAGCTTCTCCTGTAGCACAACAGTCCAGTCGGCCCACAAGTCATCGTAGTTGAGACCCTCACCGGCCTTTACTACCTTGGGATCTTTCTTGACTAGCAGCCAGCCCATGTGTGCGAAGAAGAAGCCACGACCCGAATTGTGCGGGTCAGCACTCGTGTCCGAGTATTTGTGGTGCACGCGGTGGTCGCGACTCCAGTGGAAGATGGTACCCTGGTTCGCCATGGAGTTACACAACATGAGTAAGAAGCGGACGAGACCGCAAGCCTTGTAGCTGCGGTGTGCCCATAGACGATGTGCGCCCATGGTGATTCCCAGACCGTTGAGCACGTAGAGTCCAAAGAGCCACCAGTACGTCTGCGTCTTGCATTCTGGCAGGCATGTGGCGCCCACAACGGCGCCGATGTGCACAAGAGTGATGTAGTAAACCATGGGCCAATTGGCATTGCGGTAGTTCTCCACCCAGTTCACCATGTTGCTGCTGTCGGTTGTTCAGTACGCTCGAAGACGGAAAATGGACAATGAGCTTCCAGTTTGATCGCTTCGGGGTGGAATATGCCTGGCATCCACCCTGAACTTCGGGATACAATACCACCAGTCGATGTCATGAGCGTGTTGGTCCTTGTGTCATCGTGTCAGCTTCACCGATATTTAACGAGGCATCATACATGTTGAAGGGCATTCGCACAGGGATCCCCCTGCACCGTCCAATTGCCGCGTTTCTCTCGTGCTCATATTCGGTGACAGTGATTTCAATGGCATTACCCGGTTTGGGGACATGGCCAAGCAATGGGCGTCAAACCACAGGCACCAATGATGTCAGGATGGTGATGACCTTTATGGAGATCAAACGTGTCTGTATCCATGGTGTGTGAACTCTTCACCTGGCATAATATGGTTGGGTGTCGTGGAATACAACTCGTGGTGGTGAGATTCTTGTATTATCTCCATGCTGAAGCTTCCGATGTCGTCACGAAACACTTTACTCGGACCCTTGTTTCTATAGCGCCGAGGCATCCGCGGAATCCGATGATCACTCGAAGAGAGAGAGTTGCCTGTTGAAGAGCATCGGATCGTTGAATAACAGCAATTGATAGAGTAATGTCCTCATTCCTGTGGTTTGACAACGAAGTTGGTGGTGGGAGCATGACCCCCGAACAAGTTGTCTTGCGCTAGTGCAGAGGTATTAGATGCATTTGCCAGCTTACGTCATTGGGACTGCTGGCAAAGGCGTTTTGAGTTTTAGATGGAAAGTTGGCCACAATGCGTAGTTCGTGTTACGTAGCACATTTCAATAAGGATGCACTGCGACATAATACACAATTCATAATGGAATACTGCTTTCTCTGAGCAGAAAACTTCAATCAAGCTCAAACATCCACAGAGTGGCCCGTGAATGTGCGTAAAACCTTCGCCATTTCCTTCAGACATCGTTGTGTGGGAGACAAGTTCACTTGAAGGGTTTCAAGGTTAGGCCGTTTGTTGTAACCATCGATTTGGTTGCATTATCGACATGAACGATGAACGCCATCCAAATGGACCTTCAATCCAAGTGAACAAACAGTGATGCACAGGTCAAATTGGTGTCCTGTCCGTCTCAATTGGACGCGTCAATGTCTGGTCCTATCGATGGCGTGCAGCAAGCGATACACTTGCGTGGCTTTGTCTATGAGTGAGGAATCAATCGTTTAGCCACCACCTGAACAAGTCAAGTGTCCGAACCAGCAATTGCGTCTTCAATTGCAGCCACATCTGCCACTATCACAGAAATGCAGTTCAAGTCGATCGAAAGTATCTGGAAAGGCTACTTGAACACTAGTAAAACCCCATACTCCATGTACCTAGGTTGAACATGCCAGAAATGCCCACTCTTTCCAGGTCGCAGATCTTCCACTCGCTACATTAAACATTCTCACTAAAACCATCCCAACCCCTATTATTTTCTCCGTTCCAATATAACTTATGCAATCTCATACGCACAGTGCAGACCTTGCTCCATTCGTCATTCCATCACTACCATGTGCGTGACTGACCTTCCTGGCGATCCCGATGGCGTCCTAGTGCTTCACGACGTCATGGAGCTCGTGGACGAAGCTTACGAACCCATTGAAGGCTCCACATCCGCCAATGCGTCGCCTATTGTGTTCGACTCGGACGATGAAGACTTGGACGTGCCTCCCCTTCGTCCTCGACGCTCGAGACGCTCCAGACGCCATGACGAGCGATGTTCCGGTGCTGAGAGTGAAGACGCAAGCCTCCGTGTCACGTCAGTAGCTGCTCGTCCAGTATTTCCTAGTCCTATAGTGGAATTAAGTGGAGATGACACAGAGGAAGACATGGGCGGCGTCTACCACGGCGCTGTGACGGCGAAACTCAAGCAACCAGTGGAACAATGGAGACTCAAGTCTTCTATAACTCATGTGAGAGTTGCAACTGTAAAGACCAAGCCAATGCACAAACCTAATGTAGTTAAAGGCACGCCAAGACATCGGATGAACCCGAAAGAAGAGGTGCAATACCTTCGGGAACGAGTAAAGCAACTGGAACAGACACTGGAGACATTGAGACTACAAGCTCTTGCTGATAGAGAAAAGGCCATGGAGACAGCGATTGTGTTCAACTTGGTCCCGCAGCCTGAGCTGCTTGTACCGAATAAATCGACAGATGATGTGCCAGGATCTCCACAGACGTGTAAGGATAGAGAGAATCTTGGAGCTGGTAGTCCTGCTGCAGTGGACTGCAGTAATGATGGTGTTTCGAGTGACAGACTTTGGGAACGCATTGCGACGTTCCAAAAGACAGAGTACGAGAAATCCATGAAGCAAAATAAACGGCTAAGGGAGATGGCAGAACAGCAACTGCGAGCACTGAAACAACTGGAAGTGGCCTTCCGCAACCCACGAGCTGTAAGCCAGTAAATGTGCTTGTATATCGTAGTAACAGTGCTTCCATTGAACCCTCATCGGGTTAGTGTTGGCCCCTGTTCCAAGCTTAAATCTGTCGTGTCGTGTATGCAGGTCTTCCGTGCGTTGCAGTCCCAGCAGCGTCCTGAAAAGCTGTTCCGAAGCTGTTTATTCGATAGTGAAGCTGCGATCTTCGACTCGCTTCGAGTGGAGCTGGAGACGCAATATCGACAGACCGACAACATCTTCCAGTCTGCGGGACTTGCGCACTTTGAAGGCGACATGGCGTGTTCAGCGATGCTCCGGTCAACTCCAACTCTAAATGGCGTGTTTCTTGAGAACACTGAGTGCAAGGTGTTCCCATTCAGTCTCAATACTGTGGATCAAGCTGTCTGGCACTGTCTTGCCGACAGGAACGCTGAGTATCATCCCGGATTGTACCAAGTTCGCGAAGTCTCCGATAATGTTGTAGCCGTCAAGATTTCCGACATGGTACTGTTACCAGGTGCTGAGACGCTCGTGACAGTCTGGTTAACAGTGAAGCGCTATTACGAATGGTATGACGACGGTCGAAATCGGATTATCTGCGTCTGGAATGGCATGGTGCAAACTGAAGGCTCGCTGGAAATCCGACTGCAGGAGAGAGGCTGGAATGTGCTTCGTCCTCTCACATATACAGCATCTTGTGTGGACCCAAACCGTGCCATGAGTTTCACGCAGACTTGTATGCGGGTATCACCTGTAGGTAACACAGAGTTTTGTGCTAGTGATGTTGCTGTTGGGACGCTTGCAAATGTACTTGTGGGATGTTACCATCGCACAGTGATCGTCATGCACCACGTACTGGAAAAGTTGTTGCTCGTAGAGGATACTCGATCGCTACTGGGGTGAAACGCAAATGGTGGGGTACTACCATCGTACATCGGATTGTTGGTCGGCCAAAGTAACTGGATCAAGCTTGCGTTTACACTTCTTGCGAGAATCAAATGCACGATGGTGAAGATTGTGGGCAAACGTTTAGCTGTATGCATTTTATGTACAATAAAGATTATCTTTCAAGTACACTTTCGCCGAGCCAGCTTTGACGGTGTACGGGTTGCCATGACAACACAGCTATTTCCCAGTGACAACCTTGCTCAACCACATCATGCCTTCATCAATGCCTTGTCCAGATACAGCCACTGTCTTCGAGATGTGCGAAGGATTTCTGGTTACACGATGCAATGCAAGTTTCTCGCGCAGCTCCTCCACGTTCATACAATCCGGTTGATCCTGCTTATTCGCAAGCACCAGCAGCTTGCAATCACGCAGAGCGTCGTCTTCAAAGACACGATGCAATTCGAGAACTGCCTCGTCAATCCGGTAGCGATCAGCTGAATCGATCACGAAGATCACCGCATCAGCACCTTCGTAGTAGAAGCGCCACAGCGGCCGTAATTTACTCTGTCCTCCAATATCCCAGGCAGTAAACTCAATGTTCTTGTACTTGAATGTCTCGACATTGAAACCAATCGTTGGAATCGTAGTCACTGCTTCTCCAAGCTTCATCTTGTACAGCAGTGTAGTCTTTCCAGCTCCGTCGAGTCCCAACAGAAGAATGCGGCTCGGTTTAGTCCAGTAGTTCGCCATGCGGTCCAGCGCAGCTTCCAGGTATTGCGATACAAAATTGCCCATTTTGCAGTTGTTGTGTGCTCGGTTACTTGAGACGTTGGAAATTTTGTTATGTTGAAAGCTCACTCACAACTGAAGTTTCGATTGTCCGACCATCACTTCAACACCTTCGCGCAGACATTTGTCATGCTTGTCAATCTTGACTTGGCGTTTGGTGATTGGTTGCAGGAAGGATGCGATAACGGGTATGCCGTTACTACCCGATCAAGTAGATGTGGCTGTAGATAAGAATTGTCGAGGTCAGAGTATTGTCGATCCACGATCACCAATACTGTAACGCGTCGGCACGCTCAGGAGCTCCAAAATTGATAATTCCTTCAGAGCATGGATGACAAATGTCGTACGCCAAGGTCATAGCATCGTTGCACCGAAATCATGCTCCATCAGGATATTTTCAACCGTCTGAAACAGCCAACCCAAATTACGATGGACTGCTGCAAGTAGGAGCTCAGTTATCGCACCAGTGCGTTGACCGGGTGTGTCAAGCACAGCTGCTGACAATGATGGAGTGAGTCGCATGCACAGCTGAATAATAGTCTCTTCAGAGGGTAGATCGCCAGTCTGTTCACCATCCTCGGGTTCAAGCGGCACCGGACGAATAACAACCCAAGCGCGCTGCATCATCTTGAGTCCATGTAGCAGATCTCGCGGCCCCTCACTCTCTGAAGCAGACTCCAGCGTGATCACCACTCGTCCTGGTTCCACATACTTCTTCATAGCGAATCGCATCTGCATACGAGCTGCTGTAGTGTTCACACGTAGCGTCGTGATGGCCTTTGCGCGGATACAATCCGATGTGCTCGCCACAGCGTGATATGTGCCGTCTGCTAACTTGACATGATCCTTTGACAAGCATTTCCAAACCGCAGCACAAGTCTCCTCCATCCCGAATGGAACCACTTTGGAGTTCGTTGCTTCCATCGACAACGCCTCCGTCTCCCCCACATGCAAGCTGGAGACATCAGATCCCTCTTCTAAACTCTGCATAACCGGATGTCTAGCACAGATCGTGCCCACCTCTGCATACACTCTATCCATGTCTTTCAGCAAACTCTCATACAACAACTCTTCGCTCGTTCCATTGCAATAATTGCTGAACTCGAGTCTCGCCTGTAGCTGCGCAGTCTCCGTGCCCTCGTCCTTCCAAGCACTTTTCTTGAGCATTTCTGCAGACTCCGAGCCAATTTGATCTGGTCCATGAGCGACGCCTTCAACTGCAGGTTTTGCATCTCAGCTCTCTGCTTCTCTACCAACTGGTGCTTGGCAATACGTTGCCATCTCATGGCTCGTCCTCTGCGTCCTCTCAACTGCCCTAAGAGCATTTTGTTCTCCTTCTCTTCGTCCTTTGAGAGCATCAACTGCTGTCTCTTGGTCTCCAATTCCTTCTCCAATGCTTGGACCTTATCTCGGAGATAATTGAGCTCCTCTTTCCGTCGTTTACGTGTCGAATTCTGCATTGGCGGCCTGGATATCTCCATTTTCTCCTCATTTAAAGCTCTTAAAGACGATTCCGACGTTAATTCCGCATAATTTCGACCTGTAGATGGCTTACAAGAAAGCTCTGTATCTTGTGCGTCTGTTAGAGTGCTTTTAAGCGGTAGGGATGCCATGGAAACCCCGTTTGATACTGAAAACTGGCCGAAAATGGGCGAATAAGACGTCTCTGAAAACGCTTGATACGCGGCGAATGGCGGCAAATGAGACGGCGATCCAACGCTCGATGGAGGAAGCAGATCCGTGTCATTTAACTCTTCTAGGAATCTTGGCAGCAGGTCAGCGGACAGCTCCACACCGTCCAGCGAGAGATCATCACCAGTGCTCATGTGTCGGAAGAATTAGTGTAAAATGTACTGAATTAGACTAAAATCAAGATGAGCACGTTTAGCTAATCCGAGTGACGCCACGTTGAAGCAGGGCAACAGTCAAGTGGTCCAGATTTACGACAAGTGCGTCATCATACTTGATTATGATACATAATTGAGACCTTGATCAAGATTCGACATTATTCATTTTGCGTGGACACTGACAAGTCCCAACCTGTTCTTTCACCATGACGAACGTTGCTATTATCTATTACTCCATGTACGGCCATGTCGCCAAGTTGGCGTCGTCTATCAAGGCCGGCGTGACGTCTGTCCCTGGAGTGAAAGCCAGTGTGTACCAAGTCCAAGAAACGCTAAACGACGATCTACTCAAGGCACTGCATGCCCCACCCAAGTCCGATCTGCCCATTGCCACCCCTGATGTGCTTAAAAATGCAGACGGAATTCTGCTGGGTTTCCCCACACGCTTCGGTATGCTACCGTCGCAGGTCAAGGGACTGTTCGACGCCTGTGGTGGTTTGTGGGTCAAGGGCGCGTTGATCGGCAAGCCATGTGGCATCTTCTTCAGTACTGGGTCACTTGGTGGAGGCCAGGAGACTACGGCTATGAGCATGACCCCGTTCATTGCTCACCAAGGCATGACCTTCGTGCCACTGGGATACCGATCGCAGCTTGTAGGTTCGAACGAGGAGGTCCACGGTGGTAGTCCATGGGGTGCTGGAACTCTCGCTGGCGGGGACGGATCGCGCCAACCGACGGATATCGAACTCGAGATCGCCAAGATTCAGGGTCAGAGCTTTGCTGAGATCACCAAAAAGTTGTCGTCTTAAGTTGACATGAGCCGGCCACAGCAAATGAAGATCAGCGATGCTTTCATCCTCGTGCGAATTGTTGAGATTTCACCTGTGACTATCCATTTGCATGTTTGATCCACAACATCTTATGGATGAATATCGTAAATCTCCGATAATACTTCAACTCACTTTAAATTTTTGACCAATGAAATCGTAATATTAAAAAAACTGATTTTGACGAATCACAGATTGGAATGAAGATTATTCTGACAAATGACAGTTTGTAGTGGATGAATGACCTCCCCTAAAACATATTGGGTAGGGGGTACCATCTACGTTAATGATATGCCTTAGCAAATCCCCAGTCATCCACATATTTTCCGAATTACAACTCCGACCACTACCTCACATGTGTGACGGGGTCACACGAGCACCTTGCTTAGAGGAAGCGTGCTATTAAGAGTATACAAACTCTAAGTGAACGGCAGTTCACTAGTCCCTGGTCTTAGGGGACTTAATAGCCAGTTTAGAGTAGATTTTAGACTGATTTATTTATAGTTAATTAGGTTCATTTGGCCTGTAATACAAACTCCTGATTGACTATACTTTAAGCTAATTATGCATATAAAAGGTAGGTTTAATGTTATTGGTTGGCCCTCAGCCACCGAACCTACGTGGCAGTAGTGTGGCTCACACCACAGTGTGGCCCACACCACTCCATCAGAGTATTAAAACAAATACTCGCAGAAGTATATCTACTTCTAAAGGCGGTACCCTTTCTGGGGTACCCCTTTCATGTAACCCCGTTACATCCTCCCCCACTTAGGTTGGAAACACCCCCAACCAATGAGGAGCTAGGAAGAGAGCTCCGCTCTCTTTCCTGTCCTTTGTCGATACCCATCGACAAGCCACCGTTGTGGCTTAAGGCTTTCATTCAGCCTTTTCGCGCGTCCAAGACACCTGGAGGCTTCCACGTCAGCCTCCCAAGATGCCTAAGAAGGCAAGCACCCGCGGCGCTTCGGCGCCTTCTAAGTCTAAGACCGCGAGGTCGAAGACTGCTAAGGCCAAGTCGAAAGACAAGGCCGCTCCGCGCAAGGAAGTCCGCAAGGCGGCTTCCGAGGCAGGCAGCAAGCGTACGGCTGCTGCTGCCAGCCGGGAAGGGAGTTCGCGACGTAGTCGCTCGCGCTCCCTGTCACCCGACGATAGGCCGAACCCTCGGTTCGCCTATCGGGACCACAGTCCTGGGTCAGAATCCCCGGAATTTCATATTCCGATTATCACGGGATCAGAGTCCGACGGGGACTCTCCTGGATCCACTAAGGATCCATCTTCTTCTCAGGATGCTCCTTCACAGGACGCTCCTGCACAGGACGCTCCTTCGCAGGACGCTCCCGTTGATGATAGCGAATCATCGGAGGCAAAGGCAGCTTCGACGAGCTCGCCTGCCAAGAACCTTACCTTGACCGAAGGTAAGGCTCGAGCCCAAGCTGCGAAAGCAGCGTCTCCAAAACGGGCTGGTGAGGGTGCTGCTGCTGCTAAGAAGCGCGCGGCCCCTGGCTCTCCTACATCAGAGCCTTCTATCGCTAAGGGATTTAAATCCCTGTTCGACTCCTCAGACGAGGAGGAAGAGGAGGGGGCTGTCTCCGAGCCCCGAGAGATCTCCAATGATCTCGATGAGCAGCAAGAGCGTATCAAACTGCTCAGCTGCAAGGCACTCCTGTGCCTCCCACGCCGGTGTATCCTCGCGGATACTACCCACCGGATGCGGGGTCCGGGTCCCCAATGTTTTTGGAGCACCTTAAGGCCCCTCGTGGTCTAAACCATGGGCGCACTTCGCGTGGCGCCTATGAGCGTGCCTTGGTTCAAGTTGAACCACTCTTTGTCAACGACATTGAGGCCGCTAGGTGTGTGCTACTTGCACCACACCGAATTCCTCTCAAGGAATTTACTAGTCTTCGAAAGAAATCCGAAGACCGTGGTGGGCTCTTCCCCGTGTGGGGCTACCCTTGGGTACAGCCCGAGAACACCACAACCCAGACCCAGGCAGAAGACCTGTTCTGGAGATGGGTTTCTCTAAAGAACTTCACAGTTCAGGAGTTGAAAGAACTCCGGGAAGATCGCCTGCTGTCCTATGTCTTGGACCAGCGAGATCTTCGAATTGAGTTTGCCCACTTAGTCGCTAAGCGGCAACTCCACTCCGTTATGGAGGGACTTAGACAGCAGTCTAAGTCCAGCGCTCAAGATGAGCGCGGGTACGGTTCCGTCAACCCAGGGACCGTACACCGTAAGGCGGCTAAAAAGCCGCGGACTACTTACGCCCCGGCTGTTGATCCCAAATCTCAACAGCCTTCGGGCAGTCAACCCGGAGCCGGTCTTCCGGCTCCCACGAGTTCTGTGACGAGGGGTAACCCCGCCACTTCACAAGCAGCTGGCGCTTCCCAGAGCGCCGCCGCTCCTGGACGACCCGCTCCACATGATAGTGGAGCTCGCCGTTCCGGTCAAGGAGGGCAGGAGGAGCTCTCGCACGCGTTTGAGTACGCGGCTCCTTCTCAGCCGTATCCTTCTGGACCCTCATCTTCGGGTCGGGACTCTGTGGGGTCCCTATTAAGTGACGAGGTCCGTCAGCTTCGAGATCGTGTCTATGCGATCGAGATAGCCCTTGGGCTTGGACCTGGTGGTCAGGCTGCCGCTCAGGCTGGCAAGCCGGGGACCCTTGAGGTCCTTCGCCAAGACTTGGACGCTCTTGGTCGTGAGACTCATGAGCTCCATGGGCGTGTTGACCGCCGAGCTCCGGCTGCTGCCGTGAAGGAGCTCCGTCGAAGCTTAGATGTTCTAAGCCATGAGGTGCATGGTCGGATGCCCTCTTATGAGCCGCAGGGGTACTCGTACCACTCGGCTTATGGGTATAGCTCTTACCCGAGCTCTTCCCATTCGGTACCGTCATACCCTTCGTATGACTCGCGTGGGTACCAGCCTGTATATCATTCACAGGCTTCGACACCGGCAACTCCGGTTGTCCAGAGAGCTCAGCCTCGTTTCGAGGAGGTGAGTTCTCACCTTGGTCTTCCTCCGTCCGAGAAGGAAGACCCAGCGGATCGTGATACCGCTTAAGACGCCCTACGTAGAACGTCGGGTGCGTCGCCATTGACTTTGGGAGGTCAATGGTATACGCCGCGCCATGTCTGGCCAGGACCGCAAAGGGTCCAATGAAGCGGTGCTTCAACTTGTTGCTCCCTACGGAGCTAACCAGGTTTATAGGTAAATTCTTAGTATCTAAAAGTACTAATTCACCTTGTTTAAAAACATCTAAGTTTCCTCTATGTTTATCTGAGTACTCCTTCTGTTTATCTTGGGCTGATGCCATTGCATCTCTAACCCGGCTGATCAACGTCAGCCTGTTGTCAATAAACGACGACAACTGTCTTTTTAAAGACTCGGGCTCTATTTCAGAGACCTGGGAGGAAAAGGCTTTCCGAGCCTCTCCCCCACTTACGATGGAGGCCACGGTGCCTCCCGCAAGGTTAGCGGCACCTGGGGGTGTCGTAACCCATTCAGATAGAACGGGGTAAACCCCGTTGATGCGTGTACCGCATTGTTGAGTGCAAACTCAACCATAGGAAGCTGATCCGACCAGGATCGAGGTGCTTCCGCACAGATACTGCGCAGAGTATCTTCGAGCACGCGGTTGACGCGCTCCGTCTGACCATCCGTCTGCGGATGGTCCGCAGTTGACATCGTCAACTTAGTTCCCAACAATTGGAACAGGGTGTCCCAGAACGCACCCGTGAAACGCGGGTCTCTATCCGAGACTATGGTCTCTGGTAGACCATGATAGCGAAACACGCTATCTAGGAACAGCTGTGCAGCTTGTTTTCCGGTGACCTTGTCACGTACCGGAGCAAGATGCACCATCTTGCTCAAACGGCAGACAAACACCAAATGCCGGTGTTGCCCTTGTCATCGGCCGGCAGGCCGAAGACGAAGTCGAGACTCATCGACTTCCAGCAATCTGCTGGTACAGGTAGGCTCTGCAGTGGAGCCGAGGCGTGGCCCGAAGGCTTCACCCTCTGACATGTTTCACATGTCTTGACATAGTGTGCCACCCACTTATACATGCGGGGCCACCTAAATGTCTGAGAGACCATTTGGTAGGTCTTCTCCCGGCCAAGATGGCCACTTATCGGCGCATCATGCGCCTCTAGAAGTATGTCATACTTCAGATCCTCGTCGTTTGGAACGACAACCCGAGGAGGATCTCTAGGGTCTACTCTGTAATGGAGTAACCCATCGGCCAGCTCATAACGATGGAGCTGCGCCCGCTGTCGAGGCGAGAGCCTGTCGACTTTGGCGTCCTTGCCATCGGACAAGAACTGCACCAGTGGTGTATAGTTCTCGTCCTCCTGATACGCCAAGCGTATCCGATCATATAGATCTGTCGTGACCCGACTGACATGAGCTAGCTCATAGTCAGGTCGACGCGACAATGCATCGGCAAGCACGTTGAGCTTGCCCGGCTTGTATTCAACGCGGAAGTTGTATTCCGCGAAGAATGACAGCCACCTCGCCATCCGCTGCGACAGATGCGGCGAGTTGGTGGCAGTCCGCAAGGACGCGTGATCAGTATAGATCACAAAGGGCCTCGTGCCCAAGAGGTGAACTCTAAATTTGACAAGAGCGTACTTCATTGCAAGTAGCTCCTTGTCATGAACGGGATAGTTCCGTTCGGCAGCCTTCAGCTGCCTGGACTGGAAGGAGATGACACGTTCGTGTCCTTCATCGTCCTTCTGCAACAGCGCACAGCCTATTGCATAGTCAGAAGCGTCACAGACGACGCTAAATGACTTGTTTTCGTCCGGCAAGGCCAGGACTGGCGCTTGCTGTAAGCTCGCCTTGATGCTGTCAAAAGCATCCTGGTGCTGTTGCTCCCAGACCCAGTCGGCCTCTTTCTTTAGGAGATCCGACAAGGGTCGAGCTAGTTCAGCGTACCCTGCGCTGTACTTGTGAAGATAGTTGGCTAAGCCCAACCACTTCCGGAGGTCCTTCTGCGACCTCGGGGTCGGCCAAGCCGCTATGGCCTTGACCTTCCCTGGATCGGCGCGTACGCCGACCCTGCTGACAAAGCAGCCGAGGACTTTTATCTCCTCAGCTGCAAAGACGCACTTGTCGATGTTGGCATAGAGCTTGTTAGCTCTCATGACCTCAAACACTCGACGGAGGTGCTTCAAATGCACCTCCATAGCCGTCTGGCCGCCTTCGGCACGGCTATGGACGAATATATCGTCGAAGTACGTCTGAGCGAACGTACGCAATGGTCTAAACAATTGTGTGACCAAGCGATTGAACGTCGCTGGGGCATTCGATAGCCCCTGTGGCATCACTAGCCACTCCCAGAGCATCCCACTCGGGGTGCTCACTGCGGTGAGAGGAATGTCACTCTCCCGCATCAGGATCTGGTAGTATCCGTCTACCAGATCCAGGGCACTGTACAGCGTACAGCCCGACATGTTGTTCAGCAACACATCCTTGCGAGGGATCGGCGTCTGTGCCGGTACCGTCGCATTGTTCAGCTTGTTGTAAGCATGAACCAGACGCCACTTCCCGTTCGGTTTCCGAACGCAGAAGGTCGGCGTCGAGTGCGGGGACTTCGACTCCCGCACCATGCCCGACTTCGCCTTTTCAGCGAAGAAGGCATCTATGACCTCGCACTGCTCGCGAGGTAGAGGCCACTGCCTCGTGACACAATACTTTGTGCCAGGCACGAGGTCAATCTCGTGCCGAACTCCCCGATCCGGCGGGAGTTGGGATGGTGGGTGCTTCGACACCACATCCGAGTATTCCTTCACAAGAGGATACACTGGATCCTCCGGGTTCTTGAGAATCTCAGAACCCAAGCGCGTTGCACGCTGTTTCGTGAACCCCTCCAGGACGTCCTCGTCCATTACGGAGGAAGAGTTCAAATCTTCAGGAGAGGTCTCCGGCTTCATGAGCACCATCTCCGCAATCTCTCCGGCCTTCAACTCGGCCAGGAAGTCCTTCATGGACAATTCCTCGAGGTTCAGCAGTGCCGACACCTCTGGCAGTGCCTCCAGATGGACGGCACCTGCCCTAACTTGACGACCTGACACGCCGTCGAAGACATGGCATTGCTCTTCGACCGGCCGTGCCGGTGGAGTCTCAGACTCCGAGTGTGGTACTTGGTTATCCACACGGGAGGTGCTCAACGACACCTCCACACTCGTACTGGTCTTCTTGACCCCGCGTGGAACTCGGTTACCCACGCTAGAGACGCATACTGCGCTCTCGATCTTCTCGGTCTCTTCGACCTCGTGTGGAACTATGTTACCCACACCGGAGGCGCCCTCAGCGCCCTCCCCAGCAGCTTCAGCTGCTTGCGGACCTATGTTACCCACACCGGAGGCGCCCTCAGCGCCCTCCCCAGCAGCTTCAGCTGCTTGCGGACCTATGTTACCCGCTTGCGGAACTACGTTACCCGCCTGTGGACCTATGTTACCCACTTGTGGACCTATGTTACCCACACAGGAGACGCCTTTAGCGCTCTCCTTAGCAGCCTCTGCTGCTTGCGGACCTATGTTACCCGCCTGGTCAGTGCCGTCCGGCACTGCCACAGTCGAAGCCCATACGGCGCGACGACTCTCAGCGTTGGGACTTGCCGCCGTGGCAATCCCACACGCTTGGCAATGAGCCTTGGCCTCACGACCGGTTGCGAGGCTCATCGCAACATCTTCGTTGGAGTCCGTGACTCCCAATACTTCTTCGGGCGCATAAGCGCCTTGGCGACCATCTCTGGCGCCCCAGTCCCGGACAGAGGTGGGAACATTACTCACCAAAGCTCTGTCGGAGACTGCGGGCCGGCTAGCCCCAATGGCTTTGCCGCGCCAATCGATCCAGGGCTCGTGCTTTTCGAGCCACGGCATGCCCAGGATCAAGTCGTACTTGTCCATGTCTAGGACAAGGAACGACTCCGTGCTGTCAAAGTCTTCAAACTTTACAGCCAGGTCCATACGGACCCCAGGTACGTTAACCACCGTACCATCGGCCAGTCTCACCGAGACCTGGCCCCTGCCTTTGCTTTCTCGCAAAGCATCGGCATACTTGTCGCCATTCCGCGCGACCGTCTGGCGTCGAGCAAAGTTCGTCGACGCCCCAGAGTCAATCAGGACTCTAAAGGGATCTCCATATCCCCGTACACTCGCGTGTACCACGAGCAGTCCGCCGCTGCTCCTTCTCGTTTCGAGAGCACCTAGGCTCTCAGGGGCTAAGCCTCCATGGCGTGCGCCGTCCGCACTCCTACCATGAGGACTTAGATCTTCCCCAGTAGGGCGCCCCGCCCCTACTGGTGCCCCCAGTTCCCCTGGCTCTTGGGTCGCGGCTTCTGCCACGGGCCCCTCGAGCCCCTAGGTTTGGAAGGGAACTTCCTTTGCCCTCCCGCAGGGCAGGCACGTTGCATGTGCCCGAGCTTCCCACATCCGTAGCAACGGATGGAGCTCTGTACGGCCGTACCCAGTTCCATGGGTACCGGCCCTGTGCTAGCTCCAGCTGCTGGAGCTCCTTGCACTGCGCCTGACGACGCATTGTGGCCTTGCCACACCGACATAGGAGTACGAGCCTGTCGGTGGCTGTACTCCTCTTGGAGGGCGATCTGGATCGCTTCCTCCATAGTGTTCGCATGCACGCGGAACAACTGTGTGCGGGATGGACCCACCTTCAGGCCATCCATGAACACGGTCACTTTGATGTGTTCAGGTAGGGGGTTCCCCACCAGAGATGCAGCGAGTACTCGCATCTCCTGGACGTACTCATGCAGCTCACGCTTCCCTTGTTTACAGGCAAGGAAGCGCGAGCGCTGGCGATACTCATAGTTCGCCGGAAGGAAGGCGGCTCTAAGCTGTTGACACAGCTGAGCCCAGGTTGTGAAACAACCCGGCGTTGTCGCTTCGCGCGTGTACGCCCAGGTCTTCGCCCGACCTCCTAGGTTGGACAGGGCGAAAGCGACTCGAAGTCGCTCGGTCGAGATTAGAGCCGCGTCCATCGCGAGCTCTACCTCTCTGACCCAGAAGTGGAGGTTCTCTCCCTCCTTTCCCTCATAAGGGTTAACCTTAAGCCTCAACGGCTTAGGTTGGGCTGGCTTCATCTCAGCCACGGGGGTCTGCAGCCCCTGTACGTGGGCGATTAGCCCTCTCTCGTACGTGTCGAACGCCTCGATGCGTTCGACCTGCTCGGCTGGCGTAGCAGCCGCCAAGCTTCGGAGGGCATCTCCTCCAAAGATGCCCACCATCTTCCGGACCGACTCAAACTGAGAGTCGGTCAGATGAGGGAACTCCCCTCTATCCATCCTGGCTTACCTTGTAGGAGCCACAGAGGATTCAGGTAGTCAATCTACCCGCGTAGGCGTGGATTGACTACAAGTGCTACCAAGTGTGACGGGGTCACACGAGCACCTTGCTTAGAGGAAGCGTGCTATTAAGAGTATACAAACTCTAAGTGAACGGCAGTTCACTAGTCCCTGGTCTTAGGGGACTTAAGAGCCAGTTTAGAGTAGATTTTAGACTGATGAATTTATAGTTAATTAGGTTCATTTGGCCTGTAATACAAACTCCTGATTGACTATACTTTAAGCTAATTATGCATATAAAAGGTAGGTTTAAAACTATTGGTTGGCCCTCAGCCACCAAACCTACGTGGCAGTAGTGTGGCTCACACCACAGTGTGGTCCACACCACTCCATCAGAGTATTAAAACAAATACTCACAGAAGTATATCTACTTCTAAAGGCGGTACCCTTTCTGGGGTACCCCTTTCATGTAACCCCGTTACAACATGAGTCTAATTGACCTCAATTAGCTTGCGTTGACGCCCCCAGGATGAAGCTACTTAAGCTTTTTCTGTGACATTGTCAGCTTTTAAAAATGCAGTACCTGTAGTTTGTGCGTATATTCGACCGATGTGCTCTTGTACTACTTTGGCTTTCTGCCGGCACCCGTGGTGCACTGTGTTGTGGTTCCGACAAGCTGCAATAGCTCCGACAAGCTCCTTACGAAGAGGGGAAAATATGAAGACTGAATTTCTTGGTGTTAGTTGCTCCTACCTGAGCACTGACCAACACTCATGGGCCTTTGCCCTCTCTCATATAGTGACCTGGTTCTCTGCTTCTCAAGCTTTCTTCAAACTGCGCCAGGTCTCGATGCACAATCCAACACGCCCTTCTCGAAGATCGGTTTTCGGGGCCGAACACTGGTCGTCGACTACTTTGCTTCTTCAATCCCTGCAAGTTGCAACCACACCTTCAGTCGCTTCTTGTCGAGGGGCTTGGTGAACGTGTCAGCCGGGTTAGTTTCACCCTTCATCTTGTGCAACTCCACAGTGCCCTTTTGCACTTGTTCACGAACGTAGTGCCACCGCAATTCAATGTGGCGAGTCCGTCTGCTGTAGGTAGGATTAGTTGCCATCACGTGAGCCGCTTGATTGTCAATTCCCACACACAGTTTCACCTTGTGCTGCGGTAAAAGCTCCTGTAAAATATTTTTACCAGCAACCGCCTCCATCGTGGCTTCACACGCCGCAATGTACTCCGCCTCTGCGGTCGACAAAGCGATGACAGATTGCCGTCGTGACATCCACGCTACAGCTCCACCAGCAAGCGTAAACACGAATCCAGTGGTACTCTTCCTTTGATCTGGGTCGTTAGCCCAATCACTGTCACAGTAGCCCTGCAACACCAACTCCTTTGAGTTGTTCTTCTTCTTTTCGTACTTAATTCCATAGTCCAGAGTCCCTGCTAAGTAGCGCAACACTCTCTTTAGAGTCCCAATATGCTTCGACGAAGGATTCGCTACGAAGCGACTCAACTGGCCCAAGGCGAAAGCCAAGTCTGGCCTGGTACTGGTAGCCAGGTACATGAGCATGCCAATAGCCTCACGGTACGGAAAGCTGCTGTCAGCACTCTCCTTCTCTCCAAGAGGTATAAGCCGGGAGTTTACTTCCATTGGATTCCCCACTGCATGCGCATTTTCAAAACCTAACTTTCCAAGAATCTCTCTTGCGTACTTGCCTTGGTTAACCATTATGTACTCCGGCGTGTGTGTCACTTCCACACCTAAGTACTGCGTCAACAGCCCTTGATCCTTAAGTCCATACGTGTTGTCCAAGTCCATGAACAACTGGTCCTTAAACTGCTTGCTGTTTGTTGCCACCAAGATGTCGTCAACGTATACTAACACGTATACAATCGTGTCATCCTCGAACAGGTAGTACAGACACGGCTCCGTCAACGATCTCTGGTATCCACGCTGGATGAACCAATCATTCAGTTCCGAGTTCCATTCTCGACCCGATTGTCTTAGTCCATACAGAGCCTTGAGTACAACATAGGAATGTCCACTCAGTCTGCACGGGTATCCACTAATGGAGTGTAGATACTGGCGTATCCCTAGCCAGGCGTTGAGGTAGGCAGTGTTCACGTCTCCTCCATAAACCTCTAACTCCAGTAGTGCAGCCAATCCCAACAACAATCGGAACGATGCCATTCTGGCTACAGGCGCGAAGGTCTCCTTGAAGTCGATGCCTGGTCGCTGGTGATTCCCCAACGCCACAATGCGAGCCTTGAATCTGATCACGTATCCTTGGTGATCCGACTTCAATGCATAGACCCACATCGTGCTCACAGGTTTAGCATCTTCAGGAATTTCCTCATTTGGAATCTCTTGGATAAATCCCTTCGCCTTCAGTGCAGCGATCTCTTCTGCTTCTGCTTCCAGCCAAAAGCTTGCCCACTTTGACCGTAGTGCTTCACGTCTGTTCTTGGGGACTTTCACCTCACATGCGCATATAGGCTTTCCGTTTCCGTCCAGGATCCGTGATATCGTAGTATTCATCACGAAGTCATCAAACCGTCGAGGTCGGCGTCTTTCGTGTGCCTCTCGAAGTCCAGTTCGAGTCCTCTTCACCTCCGGTTTATCAGCCTCCTGCTCGATACGATCCTCCACTGACTGAGTTTCGTCGCGGTGTGCACGTTTTCCAGTTTCTCGGGCAGCATTTGGAGTAATTTGAGCACTAGTGTCCACGGTTTGTGCGTTATCATTGTCCACAACTACATGGTGATGCTCATTCAATTTATCCTCCAAACCATTGCTTGTTTCCAAGTCCTCTTCAAGCCCAGTCGCACTTGACATGTTGTCGCTTTCCATTGAGATAGCCTTCTCAGCAAACGAAAACACACTTGCGACAGTAATGTCATCATCAACCAGCGATCCTTCTTCCTCATCATCCCCCACGTTGTCTGCTACCGATGAACCACGCGTTCCCGCCACAGATTCAACGTCATCATTCTGGTTCCCAAGACTGTCATCCGTTCTCTGGTCTCCAGAACCACATCACTCTCCAGAACACTAGTACTCAGGTTGTGAGCATTAACAACTGACTCACCACGTGAAGCTTCATCACCGTGACCATCACTCTTGATTTCGGGTGCAAGAACCTCTCTACTAAGTTCTCTTGTGCTTCCAACGTCGTCCTACCGAGTCTCCAGTTCTTTCGAGATCGTGTCTACCTGCTTGACGCCCTTCTCGAGCTCTCTGTCAATCACTACATCCACTTCGCCTCCCACGAGCTCAACAGACCGTACGGAATTTTGCTCGCTAAACATGGACTGTGTCCCGGATGTAGCCATCTCCAGGGTGGTTTCCTGCTCGACGTCCTGATCCTCACGACGTGTGAAGTGCAACGATTCCAGATCATCTTCGTCTACGGCATTATCATGACGGTCTTTGTACACTACATCTTCAGCCACACGTAGGTCAGACACGAACTTGGCGGTGTGCTCCTCTGGAAAGTAAACTTTACAGCCTACAACATCCTCTTCATATCCGAGCACAAAACCAATCTTGGCATTGTTGTCATGTTTGCGTCTTCCCGATGTAACTGGCACGTGCACGTATGCCAACGAGCCAAACTTCCGAATGTGATGCACGTCAGGTTTCATTCCGAACATCATCTCATATGGCACTCCTTGAGTTTCTCGATTGTATACTCGATTTTTCACGTATACAGCATTCCGTAGGGCTTTTGGCCACAAACTTCGAGGTAATCCCGCATGCAACATCGTGGTCTTCATCATATCCACCAAGGATTGATGAGTTCGTTCACAAAAATTCAATTGTGAACTCTTTGGACCCACTTGGATGTGCTCAATTCCTCTCCGTGCGTACCAGTTTTCCATCCCTCTGTTGATAAATTCACCACCTTTGTCCGTCAGTACTCGCTTCACTTTGTAAGCAGCACCGTTTCCATCCCGTCCGGCTTGGCGTTTGGCCCAGAGTATGTACTCCTGCAAGTGCTTATTCACGGTGGGGCTCTCCTTGCTTGTCAACAAGTACACTTTCACGAATCTCGAATATCCGTCCATTACAACTAGTACGGCTTCATACCGAGTCCGATTGTCCTTACTAGGGATTAGCAGGTCCGCATACACCACTTGATTTGGCCATTTAGTTGCTCTGTCAAGTTTCTTGCGACGACCTTTCTTCTTCTGCTTTCCTAAGTGACAAGCATCGCAGATTTCCTGGTGACGCTGAGTCAGCATCATGCCCTTCACTAGCCCCTTATCCACCATAGTTTTCAGGTATTGAGGGCAAGTATGACACATGCGCTCATGCCATAATGCCAAAGTACCAACTCCTTCGGCTACTGTAAAGTTTACCAGTGGACGACGATCAACCGGTCTCTCCACTCTTGACTGTCGTGGATGCACTCCTAAGAAACCCCAAGTTGCTTCTTGCGGCTTCGCTAGAGCCACGGCGCTCCCTTCCCAAAGTATAGTAAAGTCCTGAGTGTCATGATCAAACGTGAAGTCAAACCCTTGTTCATGTGCTAATCCGGGTGAAAATAGTCCGAATTCAGCCCCTGGAATGTAGAAAACATCTTCCAGATACATCACAGTTTGTTCTCCATTCACTTCAGTGGTCATTTCAACAGTTCCGACACCAGCAATACGCGCTGCAATAGTCGGTGTAATCCCTCGTATACTCCGTAGTTGCGACGTGTCCTCAGTGAAGCTCACGAAACACGAGCGATCTCCAACCACATGAGAATTCGATGCAGTGTCAAAATACCACCAACCGCTAAAGTTGTCCTCGGGTGGCTCTCGATCACTGATCTCCGGAAGCCTCTCATCAACTCCTGCCCCATGATCATTCAACTCGTACATTATTTCGTGCTCCAGATGAGCCTCAGCAGTCATCAATCCCGTCACTACTCCGTGATCTGCAGCTTGCTGCACTATCTGTGACGGTACATTGTCCACTTGGCTGAGTGTCAAATTTCCCTGCGGTTTCCGCTTGGATTCACCATCCCCAGCACCGCTCTTCTTTCCTTGACTGAGCGTCAAGTTCCCCTGCGGTTTCCGTTTGGATTCACCATCCCCAGCGCCGCTTTTCTTTTCTTCACGCTCCGGACAATTTGCTTTAATATGACTATCACTCCCGCAGACAAAGCACAGCCGGATCTTCCGCAGTTCATTGGTCTTGTTCTGCTGATTGCCATTTCCACCTTTATCCGGATCGTTACCTTTGCCACCTCCGCCTTTTTGGCCCCCTTGCTTTCCCTGGCGCTTGGTTCTGAATTCTTTCTGACGAGCAGAAGCTGCAAGAATTAACTCACGAACTCGCACCGGTGTATACACACTTGGGTCAGCCCCATAGCGAATGGAAGATTTCAGGCATTCAAACTCAGTCAATTCCGGCAAACTTTCCAACAGCATGTCCACCATCGTACTGTCTTCAATAGTGTGCTGCAAGCCTACCAATTCTGATTTTATGCTGAACATCTTGCAAAGATGGAGATTTGCATCTCCTCCAGGAGCGAGCTTCTTGTCCCAGAGCTCGTTCTCCAAGCGACGAATCGTGTAGGCCTTGATCGCTTCGTTCTGCTTCCCTTCAAAAAGGTTGCAAATCTCTGCCCACATCTCCGATCCGGTCTCCTTGTCGCGTATCTGCTGAAGAACTTCGGGCGGCACAGACGTCCCAATCATGCGCATGATCTTAATTTGCTTCTTTTCGAACTTCTCCTGACCCTCTGCACTTGCCGTGGAGAGCATTGCCTTAGTTAAAATCTCATCAGCAATCGTCTTCAGGTCGTTCTCCTTGAAAACATTTATCATTGCCCATTTGTACGTTGGCCAATCCTTACCCTGCCAGTTCTTCGGCACTCCCTCGCTCGTGTACTTCATCGGCTTACTCATGCCTGCATTACCACCACCACTTGGGCTCATAACCCTGTTGTGGTTCCGACAAGCTGCAATAGCTCCGACAAGCTCCTTACGAAGAGGGGAAAATATGAAGACTGAACTTCTTGGTGTTAGTTGCTCCTGCCTGAGCACTGACCAACACTCATGGGCCTTTGCCCTCTCTCATATAGTGACCTGGTTCTCTGCTTCTCAAGCTTTCTTCAAACTGCGCCAGGTCTCGATGCACAATCCAACACACTGTCGTCCCATCTTCGAAATTGGTGGTGTGAAGCAGGCTAAGTTTTAGAGTCTCGATATCAGCGTTTTAGAGCAATGACATATGTAAATTTCACGGTACGCTATTGGTAGATAATCGTGTTCGCTTAGGACAAAAGTTCGTTTAGGACTTGAGCGATACGGTAGTTGTTTTTGCAATGGGACGACATTATCTACGGTAACTACCTACCTTTTCATTCTATGTCTGGTTATAAAATAATATTCAGGACGAGATTCGCTCAATTGGAGATACTTTATCTTCCTAATTTCACCCCATAGCAAGCGTTGTTACCTACTAGTTCCTATACGGAAAACTGTGTATGAAACTTTCCGCTCTCACAAGTGTTAGTTGGTACAGTATTCCCCGGCAAATCGGGAAAGGTGGGACTGATAAAGATTGCGAATATACCAATTGTGCACAGGGACCAGTCCACGCGATAGGGTACTGAAATTTTGTTATTATCTAGGAATCCAACACATTGACATTTGTGAGTTTTCTGTAGATTCGATACTACCAACGCATCGCGTTGGTGTAGGGCGATGTAGAGGGCTTACTTGGACTGGGGTGGAGCAAGTTGAAGATAAGCGTTGTCTATTCTGCTAGTGCCGGGCTGCGCGATGACCATCTTGGACAACATGACCTTTTGTAGAAGAGTCAAACGTAGGCAGTGGTTCTTCATGGGGATGCAAACATGGGACCTGTAGCAGGCTGGTATAGGCGGAACATGTACCAGCAATACATAATGCTCACTGTAAGCCATCCATTTGCCACCATAAAGCAACTCATGCATGCATGCAAGCTCTTTCTGCAGACTGCGCAAAGATGCTAACTTGCATGTAATTCAGTATACGTACCATTTTTGCATCAAACTCCGTCACCATCGTTTTTGTTTATCACTACTGACTCGTGGTGGAATATAGACAGACTCAGGTGCCGATTTGCCAGGAATTCTGTACAGTATGAACGTTTTCATCCCCATCAACTAAGATTAAGATTAGCAACAGCCGTTGAGCTGGAGCTGATTTCGATTGACGACAATTTTTTACGCTAATTATCAGTTATTATACCATAGTTATGGTAGGTAAGAAGCGGTCAAGAATGGAGCGTCCCTTCTTCGCAGGCAGATGTTGACGAAGCACCGAGCTGCGCATTACAATTGCCAGCACGTGTACTATTTTTTCTCGAGCGAAGCGGACCACTGGGCTCTCAGGATAGCAAAGCGGTTGGTCACTTGTCCACTGACTCCACTAAACTCTACCCACAGGGACCCTCCCGACAGATCCTATATCATATGGCATTCTTTGGACCCAATGTATTGTACTGGCCAAAATAGTTTGTACCGAAAATTCTAACATGACCATATTATCGTCGACTGCATCTCTAATATTAGGCGGACAAGCATGTAACTACCCTTAAAACAATGCCTGTGATCTCCTCTTTTGATAACAGTTACCAAGTGTCCACGTTGGGCTTCAGGAAGATGACCAGGGGCAAGCGACTAAGTGACGGTGAGCGTGCAATGATTGTGAACGCTTACAATTTCTTTCTAAAAGGACGCCAAGAATACAATAAAGTGTCCGGACGAACGCGCGAGCTTGTTCATCAGTGTCTTGGGACACCTACAAGCACAATTGGGGCCGTGTGGTGAGCTCACCAGGCTCGCAAACACTCCGACAGTTCCGAGGTACGGGCATGATTGCCATATTAACGATATATAGCACTAACCTGTATAACCTTATACCTATCTAGAAACAAACCAGTGAGGATTCGCGAGGGAGGCGAAGGAGTTGTGAAGATGAAGACGTGTCACCAGCAATACACGCGTACAACGATAAGTGCAACGTTGAGAGACAACCAATTACAGCTCAGATGGTTTGTGAAGAAGTCTTTATACGCACCTCCATTCAAATATCGGCGTGCAATGAGTTGCCTCTTAAGGCGTCTGGGCTATCGCTACATTAAAGGTGAAAGTCGCCACTACATGGCTGACTCCGTGCAGAATGTTGCCTACCGAGGATCATATCTTCGACAAAAGTTTGCAGATGTGGAGTATGATGAAAAACATGTCAAGCCTCAATTACTGGAACTTGTGCGAACACATAAACCAGCACCCTTCTACGTGGCAATAGCCATTGCAACTATGTATCATCATCGCGTGTACTACACGCCTCCATATCACCCTGAACTACAACCCATTGAACTTATCTGGGGTAACATGAAGGGCTGGATAGGCCGCCATCCAGCAAAAACTATAGTTGAGTTAGAAGAGAAAGTAGATTTAAGTAAAGAACATATTACGTCAAAGGACTGGAAGAACGCATACAAAAGCATTCAAAAGGAAGAAGACAAGTACCTGCAGACACTAGAACGCCACGAGGTTGAGTGCGCCGATGCTGACGACGAAAGTGAGCTTAGTGATAGTCAGGATGAATACCCATAAAATATTATAATGATAAGTGAGATTCGATTTGCCGTGTTGTAATCACGAAGTTGGCCTTGACAGGAACTTCACCACGTTTAAACCTAAACACCATATGTTTCAGCATATGTTTTGCCAAATGAGCCAATCATCCTAGCAGGTTCTGATTGTTGATTTGCTAACCCTACTGAAGCCCTTTCCCCAAACTTTTGAGTTTATGAAGCGATGTTTTCTAGGAGGTATATCGAGTGTAAGGAGTCCGAATCTGTGAAATCTGACCTCAAAATTGGAATCTACGGTCGAGATTACCCCTTTATCTAAATATCGTATATGGAAAGTTACCATCTTCTACAGGTAAAATGCCCTCAAAGTTTGGTACAAACTATTTTGGCCAGTACAATAATGTAGTACTTCAGTACATGCAACAGAAACACTTGGTTGCACGGACGGCTCGACGTCCCAGCGCTGGCCGCCCTCGCGGAGACGTGGGCAGCCGACAGGCTTCCGCTTCCGCTGTGAAGCTGCTATTAATACTGCTGCTGCTGCGGGGACTACTGCGTGCTCGGACATCGCGGGGCGGAATCTTGAATGGCCCGACTGTGACGCAGTCTGCGTAGCCCGATGCAAAATCGAAGCGTTGAAGTTCAAGGACGCCTTTGCCGATTCGTCGTACTGTGATTGACTGAAAACCTGTGACGCCTATAAGTGCTGACGCCTTAGACATAGGGAAGTCGGTACGCTTACCCGGCAACCCCCGTCGCTCAAGGTTTCTAACCTGTCTTGCTGCTATTATACTGTATGGTGTGGTATGCCATATACTGTACAGTTATATTCCCTTACGCGGACCATATGTAGTGGTGGATAATACGTTCGTAGATTTTACAGTATTAGTACAGCGTTGAAAGCATACATAAAAGGTTGAACTATGTACAGGCAACAGGCGGATTTCAGAGCCGCAATCAGTCCGTTTCGTCCAAACACTGGAGGTTTATGAAAAACCACTCAAGCTTCATGTACTCGACTTGAATCAACATTTATTGTATGTAATACTGATAAACTTTATAGATAAACTTTACATGAAGCTTGAATGCAGATGTACATGCATATGCATATGTAGGGTCGGGTGTATCGGAGTTTAGTATCAAAATTATCGCGTCAGACTCGAATGCATAAAGTAGGCCCTATCGTAAGACATGAATGCGTCTGTACGATTTGTCCTGGTTCATCACATGTCGCGGAAGAGCTTCAAGCTTTGCCTTCCCGTACGAATTGAATCGTACATGTATTTGTCATGATGTACAGAGTCGTTTGAGTGCTCTTTTGAACTACTAAATGATATACTGATACCTCGGAGTGGTGATAAATTGTTGTCTCCCATTTGCAAGAAAGCCTTTGCTGTACGTGTGCTGTGTTTCCACTGGTATTATACTGTCGCCACCATGCCGTTTACAGGTAGGTGGGTCTCATTGTCCCACAAATTCATAGCCACATCACAAGATAACCTTGATTACCGTCGATTGGGTACCACATGGTACGTCGTCGAACATCGGACACGGAAATAACGCCAAAAGTGAAGTGTCATAACGCAATTTACTGCGTAGCAACTACTTCGTCTCCTACATTTCGTCTTTGTCGCCTCAGTACAATGCGAGTTTGTTACGCCCTGCTCGCAACTGCGACTATTCTACTTGCGCGCAGTGAAGGAGTGTCCTCAGTGGGGCAGAACAAGTTTGCAAAAGCTGACGAAGTCTACTCCATTCAAGCCGCTGAGACTGCCAGCACCAACAAACGTTTCCTGCGCAATTACAACACTGAAAAGGATGAAGAACGGGCTGGTATTGGAGGTAAACGGATTCAAGCGTCAGTTGTCATCAAGCCCAACAATTTGGACCAAGTATTCGACATGAAGAAACTGGACGAGGCTCTGGATCCGAAAAATGCTGACAGGATTCTTAAGAATAAGAAACTGGGGGGTTGGCTCGGTAAACAAGAACTGAATAAGGTGCTTTCCGGAGACCTTCCCACAAAGAGAAGAGTGATGGCTAAATGGCGCAGCAACGGCAAAACCGGTGAAGAAGTAACAACCCTGATCAAAAACGGAGGCCCGGCTATTGAGAAGAAGTACAGATTTGTGTCCTTAATATACTCGGGATACGCGAAGAAAAGGCTCGCTGGCACCAAGCGCAAGAGAGGTGAGTGATAGGTACACTATTCATCTACGGTTTATCGTGAGGAAACTCATGTCTATAGAACCTCAAAAGAAGATGTAGTCTGGTCGTGTATATACGCGTACAATACTACTTGGTTTGGTAGTATTTCGTTTGCCTCGTTGCATTTTACGCTGCACAACCAGTAGTTCACAGCAATTAACTTCGCTTCCTCTGGCTATACAGACCGAACAAGATAGGTTCTCTAAAGCTCTGTAGTCGAAGCTTGTCTGTACTCGTTTTTTTCCGAATAAGGATTCGCACCTTGAACCACATGCGGATTCACTGTCTGTGGTGGTGTTCATGGCCTTTTATTTGAGCTTATTTACTGATCTATAGAGATTCACTGGCTGTAGTGCAAGTACCAACGGTACACCAACATCATCATAACTGCCGGACACCGAGTCAACATTTTTGGACCGGGCATCACAAAAGTTGGCGTTGTGGATCATTGATGGAGTTGATGGAGCGGTTAGTCAACGAAAAGCATAACCTTCCTAACGATGGAACTGATGTGGCAATGGGATCGTCGATGAACGTGCTGTCCTGCAAGGCCGATGATGTGGAGCTTCCTAAAGCATGCTTTGGCGTAGTACAGGTGCCAGTCATCGATGTCCTCGTGCCAAGTTGACGACCAGCAAGATAGTAAACTTAGCCCACGCATTAATCACTATCGTAAGGAAGTTTAATAGGGGCCAGAAGTGGATAGCATTAAATGCAAATTTTGCAATCGTCGTTGGCATGTGGACCAAAGAGTACAGGGAACAGTATCTGAAGGCGAAGTTTAGAGCAGGTAGGGTATGCGCGACCACGATCTCATGGAAATGATTTAACACACGTAAGTGATCGTGTATTTTAGCGGCGAAAAGTTTACTTTTGATTGCTCTACAACGTGGCCTGAACTATGGAGTGGATCTCCTTCCTAAAATTCTCCAACAGGAAGTAACATTTCGTACAGCACCCACCACACGCATCAAATCCTGGAAGTGGTGGTTGAATTGAAGACTTGCAAAATGTAGCTCGTTACTACGGATTACAGCATGGTGACCGTAAATACGTTCTCTTGATATAAACTGTTGCAAAGGCACCAACAAGTTGGACACCACGAATTTGTCTTGTCGGTGTCCAGGGATAAGTATTTGCTGGACAAAATGACCTGAGTTGAATACTGTGTGGAGTATTGCCAGACGACGACGACGACGATGGTGACCCAAGAAGGCGACTTGCGACGACGGCAGTGCTGCTGCCCTACCGGCACCAGCTACCGTCACGCTGCGCATCATCACTGCATCTACATAATCAACTGCATATGTGCCGCGTCAACAACGGCATTTCATAATCAAGCACCAATGGTTGGTGCAGCGGAGTCTGCGGGAGTGCTGCAGAGAAGGCACCCTGTAGGGCAGGTAGTAGTAAGAAAAGTCTGAATAACTGCTTGTCATAATCTACTCACTTCGCAACTTACTATCGAGCGCGCAAACGTCATATACTGACATTAATAGCGGTTCTCACTTTGGCAGCAGCAAGATGATTTGGCAAGAGAAAAGACACCGTTCAGGTTCTGATTGGATGAAATTCATACTGCCAACTTGCTGCCGATGCTTTCTATCCTGCCTCGAAATCGTGGCAGTACGGCAGTAAGTACGGCAGCAAGTACGGCAACAAGTTTGCCTGGCAGCGAAAATCGATATTCCCCCCTCAAGATCAATCTGAAGTGTGAGCAGTGATAGCAAGCGAAGAACTTCCGCAGAGTATGGATTTGCCTTCGTACCAGCCTTGGGGCGTCAGCGAGGAGTCGTAGGCGTCAAGCTTAGCTACATTTACACTCAACCTACCCGTCAACACTGTCGAAGCCTCACAGACTCCAAGTTTGGCAACGTTATCTCCCAATTTACCAGTCGGCACTATCGAATCCTCGCAGGCGTCAAGATCGTCCGCAACTAATCTACTTGCCAGCGTTCCAGAAGATATTCAGTCCAGTAATCTTTCACCCAGTGATGCACGTAGCAACTCCACTGGCCGGAAGAGCAAACAGAGTAAAACCAAGCGAACTCGTCGTACGATGTGGCATAACGATGGCCCAGATAGCTCGGTCAGCTCACTCAGCATTCTACTTGACTGGCTCACGACAGAGGGCAACTATAGAAGATGGCGTGGGGATAAGCAGTCGGGTGAGACGAAAAGCACAATTGCTACTCAAATACCAGTTTTAATTCATGACAAGGGCGTGACGACACTGAGGAAGTCGAAGGATATCGTCACTAAAATTGGTCAACTCGAGCAGAGCTTTCGCGATGCGGTAGACTTCTTGAGCAACACAGGGGCAGGAATTACCAACGAGAAATCACTACAAGAGGCAATTTTACGTATTCAAATAGAAATCATGCAAAATTCGGAGGCCTCTATCGTCTTGGTGACGAGTACCTTGTGCTTATCAATTGTATGTATCGAGTTAATATGAAGTCGTTGAAGTCGTCCTCGTCACAGTCTCGTACGTCAAACAGTTGCTGAACATAGTATCGAGGAAGACGCATGTGAAGAAGAGAAACGTATTGAGCAAATTGTCTAGCTCGTCTTGACTGTCGTGGCATCTTGCTGCTGCTGAGCTTGGAAGGGGGTCTCAGTTTCACTTTAATCTGATTGGTTGATTTTTTTTCAAACTCTACTTGCTGCTGCCAAAAGTGAGAACCCCTAATTGTTGTCCAGCCGAGTAAGATGACACAAGAAATTTTATTGAGCCGCTCAGGACGCGAAACGCAGCTTTTGGTAGAGTCAAGTATCCGTGGCTACAGACATGTGGAGGCCAAAGGTAACGCCATTGAATATTTGAAGATGGAAGTACTGCAAAGGCAAGCAACTAACTGAAGTGATTTCGAATAGGTTCCGGGGTCGAAATATTCACTACTAATGAAAACTCTCTGCCTTTCCTGCTTGTACCGAGAGGGCTGAAGTGACGATCAAAATTTGTGCTTTACAGTGTTTCTGGAAATCGCATGGCATTCAATAAATAATGAAGTGAACGGCAAGTTGCTTCGTTTAAGACTACAAGGGAGGATGCACTGCATCGTTTAGAGATGAACCAGGAGGAAACTTGTTGCAAACCTTTGGATGAACTCGCCGAATTACTGCGCTAGTCCTTGCTGTCGATGGGAGCCATCGTAGATTCTACTTGTTAACCCTTGATCTAACCTCTTTGCTGGACAGCTAAATGTTGGATCACTATGTCGTTTCATATAGGTTCCTGGATTAACGTATCTTCTACGAAGTTGTTAAAGCGAGTGATTGAGTTTTCCCAGGCTGCGATACCCATGTCAATGAATGTTTGTGGAACACTTCGTGCAGCAAGAGCGTAGGGGTCATGACTCGTGGTTGACTGTCGATGGGACTGCATTAGTGTGGTCGGTCCAGTATCAGACGGAGTACCAGGTCGCACAATGATCCGCGTGGTTTCTTGAAAAGAAATGGGGACATCTGCTACTGGTTCAATCAGCCTTTTAAATATAAAAATGGCTCGATTTCGCTCGACATATTTCCGGCCAACTATGCGCATAATGACACGGACATGAACGCTGCCCGCAGCAAACGCGCTGCACATACTCTGCTTAAACGTATTATCTTGGTCATCAAAGTGCTGTAACCGCAGTCACAATGCAACATTAGCTTATTTAAAAAAATAACAATTTCCCACGAATGCATCGAAAACTCAGTGCCAACGTACCTGAACGAAAGCAGGTTTGGGGCTTTGCGGTTCCACCATGTGCAAACATTTCCAAATCGCCCTTGCAGTGTCTTGTAAACCAAATGGAACTGCATAACAATCCAGAAATTCCACAAACTTCCCGTCACTTGCCGCGATATTTCTTCTTCCTGGACATGGCACCTCATCCATCCCCATTTTCTCGAAAAAATCATCGACAACGGCGTACATCTCATCCGTCCCAAGCATCAAAGCATAAAAAACCGCATCGTTATTTGTCGGCATTGTCACTCCACTTGCATCCACTCCGTATCGTCTGCATAATTTGATCGAGGATCCCACCACCTTCATCAAAATTAAAATTGGTAAAAACATTCCACAATCTACATCCATTCAAATCAAAACACAAACCTCATTTCGGAGTCTCCTTTTAAACCCCTTGAGCAACATTTTGGCTTGCCAAATTTTTGCTTTCATTTGTTCTTTGAGTTTTCTGTTTTCTTCTTCACTTTTCTTCCGTCTCGCCAATTGATGATCGCAAATTCTCTCCCATGTCAAAACATGATTTGGATTTCCATCCAGAAGCGAAGTCAGCTGCGATTTCGTTCCAGAATTTCGACTTTTCATCCTCAGTGTCTGCTTAAGTTGCTGTAATTGGGTAATTAATTGTTTTTCGGCTTGTTGCAAAGTTTGCAACTCATTTCGACGTTGATCCCGCCATGAACTCCGACTCGAACGTTTATCAGTGGAAGTGGCAGGTTTCAAGCCACATTGTGAACTAGGGAGAGAGTCGATGACTACGGACGGGATAGCGTCCACGTTCTCCGCCATATCACAACCCTCGAGCAAAGATAACATCGTGGCCTCATCCAGCACTATCTCGAACCCCATGCTTAATGAGCTCTGAACTGACGGATGATTATGCATTAAAGTTGCTCTATGGATTTTATGTTGCTTATCGTTTGCTAAGCAACTTAATTTACACACTCAAGTAAATCTAAATCAGCAAACCTGCCCACCCACGATATCCAATTGCAAATTTTCGTCATGTATCTCTCGTTGATAGGTGGGGTGACAGCCTGAAAAGGGCGTACGATTCTTCATCTAGAATACCAATTTGTCAAGTTACCAGAGCGGGAGAAAGTGAAGGTTCGCGTAGCCTGAGCTATGCAAGCCTTCACTTTCCTTTACCATAATTGTGACGCATTCGCGTTTTTCGCTGTATTACGGTGGGGCTGAAGTATGGTCCAACATGAAGTTTACAGTATTTGGGTATTTGACTTGGGACATCGGAAGTACCACAGGACCAGGGTAGGAGCTAAACCTCAATTCACTATTTTGCCATCGAACTCGCACTAGTTACATTACAACACATCAGTATTCACTTCGCTTTTATATGAAGGGCAGTTGAATACATTACGAAAGTTTGTCATAAATTTGGAACTCAGATGTGTATACATGGTACGATTATCATTGTCTGGAACTCCCGCTTCCTTCCCTGCGTTGACTCCTCGCAGTTTGTGATATAAACTATCGTAAAATAGCTTATAACCAGAGGAAAGAAGAGCACTCGCTTCAATACTACTCGGAAAGCTCCAAGTTGCCTCGATATACAGTAACACACTGTGGTCATTCGTCATAATCCATGAGAATCGATATTTTAAAGAGTAAAATAAGATGCTGGTAGCGAGTTAAAGCAAACGCGTATGTTTGTTGGCAAAATATCCAGGTATTGTTGGCATAACAAGCGAATTCTTCACAAACTACTAATTACGCACTTGAACACCGTCCTACAACTCATCAAATAACGTCATATGAATGATTCGCGAATACAAAATGCATTCCAGACCATTAACCTTACTTTTACGGTCATCCAGAACAGCTCACGTCAATTTACGTGACCGTAGAAGTCAGACAGAGCAAAGAGCCGGACTGAACCAATACAAATCGCTTGTGGTAATTAAACTGGCTCCCGTCCATTCTACGTTAATTTTAACTAGCCTAATGCATACAAACTGCCCAAACTGCTCTCGTCCTCATCAAACCAGCCAGCCGTTCACTTCCTCTTTTGCACTAGACCAATTGATCAAATGGAAATTGAAGAATTCCAGGTACTTGAGGCAGCGCTGGCATTCATTGATGATTGCGACAATACCGTCACGGAATATGGATCCAGTCATAGCAGTGATGAAAGCGTACGCGACGTGTCTTCGTGGCCACACGAGATCGTCACAAACGATGCGATGACAGTGAGACGTCATGGAAGCAGCAAAAAGGTCGGCCAGCATAGGCAACTGAGCGCTGACGCACTGGAGATTGAGCGGATCAAGGCCAAGTTGTCCGTGCCAGGAAGAAATCGCTCTAGGGATTTTCAAAAGTTATCACTGCTTCAACTACGAATCGAAGCCGCAGAGTTGCAGGAACAAGTGGAGGAGCTGCACCGCACGAGAGGAGAACCAATTCCATTCGGCTTACCGTCAGTTGATGGATACAGCAGCATGTTGCATTGTGCTGATGGCGCACGACTTAACGCATGGCAATGCTTGGCGAAAAAACAGAAGCAGCTACGAAAAGAGGCTGAATCGGAGAATGTACAACTCCGGGGAGTTCTACAGCGTCAGATGAAGACTATCCAGACACTTAAGCGGCTATTCAACAAGCAGACAGTTGCAAAGGTGAGTGATCACGTGGTTTACCTGTCCAGGGCGATACTTACCATTGTTTCTCTTTTTTCCGTTTACTACAGCAATCTCCGAGTTTGTCTCGTCGATTTAATGTAACCATCTTGCGTAATGATTCTGATGAGTACGCCGTGCTAGAACACTTAAGTATTTCTCTAAGCAACCTGTTTGGAAACACCGATCACGTGCTTCAGACAAATGGTCTTTGCACTGTTGCGACCCCATTTTCGCGGATGAACAAGCAGCCTATTGCTGCTACAAGCACGCGGATTGAATTTCATAAATGCGATGTGTTGCCATTCGACTATCGCACAGTCGCAGAGGTTTTTATGGGCAAGATGACAATGCAGTACGAAGGAGATGAGGACAAGCGCATCCCGGTACGTAAAATCTATCGTGAATGAGAAACTTGGTCGATTCCTGACCTATTGTATATTTTCCACGTTAGCCCTTTCTCAGAAGAAATGTGGTAGCACGAGCAACTACGTTGGAGCTAGAACAGCTTGTGAAGATTCAGTATCGCTTTACTGGAATTAAGTATTCCGAACCCAAACGAGAAGTGATTGTTCAATCAGGACAAAACACAATTCTGGAGGCGTTTGGGGTGGCAGTCGACGGGATTCAGTATCAGGAAAATGCTTGGTGTGTGTTATCCGAGATATCTCCAGCAGTCTGTCTTCTCCAAGTATGTTTGGTGGCAACGCTAGAAGCAAAACATGTTCTACGTCACGAGTTTGTCGGCAGATTGTCCGAGTTAGTAGCACATATCCAACAACAAATTTTTGAGTCAACCCAACGAGAAATCGAGCACGAACTGCTCAACCGAAAGCAGTAACATATTAATGGGAAGAGTGATCACTTTATATGAGTGTTGATGATCTGACAGAATTAAATACTCTCTCTATGGTAACAATACACGTGATGATAGTGCTATTGGGCAGTATAATCTCCCAAATGGAGTGGACTCAACCAAGAGCACGGAGAAATGATGTGACGCTGATTAGAGATTCCTGCAACGACTCATCTTCCTGATTGCAGCTGTTATCCTATCTTTCAGAATGTATTTCTCCATTATACGAATCACACCTCCACTCATTCGCTTGGCTATGCTGTCATCAGTGAGCTGTCATCGCCATTAACGATTCCGACGTAGATCGAAGAAGTCTCAATCCGACATATACACCAACGATGAACAGCGCCACTCTCCATCCGCCAACAGCCAGCTCTTCAGTGAATCAGTGATTGGTAGTGTCATGCAGCGCGCATGGATACGTGACGACTTCACCGACGTAAATGCAGTAGACAGCTTTGATTTCAATGACGATTTTGAATCCCATGCGTCTTCCGAGTACACTGAGGTTCGTGACAGTCTGAAGGCGCGTGATATTGTGCAAGAACGACATCCACACTTAACAGCTACGAGGAGAGAGAAGAAAAGGACAGGAGACGTTTCAAGGAGCCGCGCAGTGGAGTATCAACGCCAACTGCGTCGAATGCGACAGATTCGATACAGGAAAAGGAAATACGAATTGACCATGAAACTGGAGAAGGATACTGTGCGACTGCGGAAAGAGGTTGAAGAGCTCGAACAATGCCGTCGCTCCATTGCTGTCACTGTCCCGACGAACAAGAGTGTTTGGGATATTGCATTACAGTTCTTTCAAGTCTTTCGTTTCGGCGTCCAAGAACCTCTACGACAACATCCTACTGAATCTACTTCCACCCAGCTTAACTTCTTGTTATCGACAATGACCGAGGATGTGGTCTTCAACTCCAGAAACGGTGTGGAAGCAATTATGCAGACATTTAAATGCCAAACGTTCTGGTTCAAAGACTTGAGGCTAGAACTGGAGGGTTTAGTAAAGAGCCCAACAGCCGCTCTGGTTGCCACGACGACGACAAGTTTTATCATCACCGAGCGCACACTACAGAAAGGTTTTCCACACCTTAGTGGAAAACACGGAAGTCGAGGGAAAAATCGCGTTGCTGAAACACTGTTGGGACAACGCATCATTGCTCGTGGGTCGGCACGTTTCGAATGGGATGCGGCCCTTGGTCGTGTATCGAGAATCACGACGCAGTCAGATCTACTGACACCAATGCTTCGCCTGCTGAATAGCTTGGAAGATGCATCTGTAGTGTTCGAGAAGGCTCTTATTTCTCCCGACTTTCAGTTGAGCCCCAAAATCTAAATAGCACCCCAAAATGACCAATTTCCCCACTGATACATATGTATGAAGTTGTGTGACGAAATTTTTCTTCGTATGGTCGTAGTGGTGTGGCGTATAGCTAACCGATCTCGTTTGGTGCTCATGCCATGCACTGTACGAAGCATGTACTCGTCTATTCAGTGGAGCGGGAATTGTTCAAGCTCAGTGTTGTGGAGAAACATACCACGCGAAGGTGCCATGTTTCCAAGCGATTCAAAGTGCAACGATTTTACACACGATAACGGCGACAATGAGAAGGTGGTTCAAGCTGTAGACTTCAGGTCGTCGCTCAGTACCCACAATGAATAACTCACTCACTGTGAAATAGAGCCAGATAAGCTAAATACTAATCACATCGGGTGGTCATCATCTATACCGTATGAATCTATCTAGGTTACGCATTTCTCGATATTTTATTCTTTCGAACCGCAATGTTAACTTGAACGAATACTTATGATGTCGTGGCTTCAGGACTTGACCCACTTCCTCTTTCCCAAGGTATCAGCAATGATGCAACTCATGGATATCGAAGAGTTCAACGCCCTTGAAGCTGCACTGGCCTTCTTTGACGACTGTAACGACGGAGGCGATGATTTTTCTTCGGATAATGGCAGCAATGACAGTAGGTTGGCCATACAAGATACCCCAGTGCATCAGTTGGAAATGACACCAACAATGAAAACTCGTAACAAACGTAAAGAAGGCACTTCTACACCTTACCTGAATGGTGATACAGCTGAGATCGAGCGTATCAAGGCCAAATTAGCGACACCTGGAAGGAATCGCTCTCGAGATCTCCAGAAGCTCGAGCTGCTAAGGCTCCGCGTGGAAGCCGCAGTACTACAGGAACAAGTAGATGAGCTTCAATCCTCGAACGCAACTCAGCCTGTTAGTGTGGGCAATAACAGCAGGAATGCTACCGTTTCGATGGTAGCTTTAACGGAGCAGTCATGCTTGGCGCGGCGCAGAGATAAGGTGTTGCTCGACGCGTGGAGAGATCTGGCTAAAAAGCAAAAGAGACTTCGAAGGGATGCTGAGAGTGAAAATCAAGAGCTTCGATCACTTTATATTAGCCAAATGAAAACGATCAAGACGCTCAAGCGGCTATTTCAGAAGCAGATCGATACAAAGGTGTGTTTCTGATGAGTGATTCGCTCATGTTGTCATTTTCTAATTGCTGAATTTGCTTCCAGTCTTCCGCATGCATGGCTCGCAACTTCATCTCAGCAGCATTTTACGAAACAGAGCGAGATGCTGTGGCCGTGCTAGAACAGCTAAGCAGTTCACTGGGTACGGTTTTCGGAGAGACCGACAGAGTGTTTCGCTTGAACGGGCTTAATGTCATTACGTCACCCTTTTCAAAGACCATCACGCAACCAGTGTCTGCTGCAAGTACACACATTGAGCTTCTCAAGTGTGATGTACTACCACTAGACTTTCGTGCCGTGGCCAAAGCATTTTATGGAATGATGACAGCAGGCTGTGGACTGGACGAAACTGAGAATGCCAATGTAAGTGTGACGTGTTCTTGTTGCGGCAACATTATTTCTCTAATGTTGGATTGGCTTTGCTAGGAGACCAGAGCTAGAAAACAGAGTGTAGTGGCACGTGCATTCACTGTGGAAGTCGAAGAACGAGTGAAGATCCAATATCGATACGCTGGTATCAGATACTCTGAACACAAACGTGAAGTGATCGTATTAGCAGCACAAAACCAACTGTTGGAAGTATTTGGTATCGCTCTGGACGATGTTGGATTCCATGAAAAAAGTTGGTGTGTCATGTCTGAAGTGGCACCAGGACTTTGCCTGTTGCAACTTTGCATTGGATTAACGGTAGAAGTCAAAAATGTCGTACCTGGTCGACAGCAATTCGTCAACCGAATCTGTGAAATGTTGGCTCATATGAAGCGCGAGATATTCGATTCGGTACAGCGTGATGTTGAACATGAGCTTCTTGTTTGTTAGTGTTTGGTCTGTTACTGATATTCCAACAACAATTACATCACCCGGAGTGTGGTTAACGCAACTGAAGGAATGAGACCTAATGAAGCTGACCATACTAAATGTACAAGGTTTCGTGCTTTTAGTTTCATGTGTTGGTTGTGCCACGCTGATCGATATTTCTTCAGAATTGTTGAATATGTGGCATTCACAAAGTTCATCATGTACAATTCCTTCTTCTCGATGGTGCACTTTGCTACAAACCTAACGGCATTCCTTCTCAAAGGGCATTCTATTACAAAGAGTGCAAACATGTACATGGATTTGAATGTCATGAACGAAAGATGCACAAAACCAATCGTTTATTGTGACTCTCAGAAGCTGACTGGGAGGCCAAAGGCCTCGCCATCTTCTTCAGCCAAAATAAAAAGCTTTGAACGTATCAAGTAGACTTATGACATTCGCTTCGTGCAACGCTGTGAGCTGAAATATCTTCATCCTCACTATTCAGCACAGTTGTGCTCAATTTTTGTGGAGGTGTCCATGACCACTTACCACTGCATTCAAATTGTATTTTTCTTCCCAATCCATTAGTAAAATTGTCGATTTTTGTTTTTCAACTCAATCAGGGTATACTCCTCGACTCCACAGTCCTGATAGTACTTGACTATTCGAGATCGTCGAGATTTGACACCAGTGGCCCAACCATAATAGAAAGGAATGTCCGTAGTCGAGTGGAAGAGCCAGATCGAGCTTTTGTACGAATCAATCGTACTAATCAAAACTCACGTCATCACTGACTACAAACCCAATCATTGTTAGCAGGGGGAGCAAAATCTTATTACGCTCTCCATGCCCAGTATTTTTAATTTTGCTCAAGTGTTCGTTCCACACTACAGTAGCGCGCGAATGAATTTGCATCTCGTGGACGGCGAAACAGGAGAGACGCTCGAGGCTGCGCTAGCCTTCATCGAAGACGAATACGGCCATGATCTCTCAGGACAAAACAGCGCGAGTGGACCAAGTTCGCCCGATACTTTTGACGAGCAGCAAGAAACCATCAACGATCAGTGCGGAAATCTTACATTGCCATCTATAGTCAGCAGTGTTACACCCCGATCTACAAAAGGCTTTAGAGCGCGTCGAAAAGAAACCGTGGAGTGTAAAACTGGAGCAAATGGAGCAAGGAGGAATCGTTCGCGAGATCGACAAAGACTGGAGATACTGCTGCTACGTGCAGAAGCTCAAGTGCTGGAGAAGCGCATAGATGAAATGCGCGATAAACAAAGCAAACGTGATCAAGATGCTGTTGAGTGGGTAATGGATGGTATTGCACCTGGATCTGTACAATTGTATCAAGCAACTCGCTGTGATTCTCTGCTTTTCGACGTCTGGAAAGATCTGGCTAAACGTCATCGAAAGCTTCGGAACGACTCGGAGAGTGCGAACCGGAGTCTCCGGGATATCTACACTACTCAGCTCGCTACAATATCAATGCTGAAGAACCTGTTGCAAAATCAAGAAAAGATGAAGGTGAGCCTTCTGCCTTATTTCGCTTAAAACACGAATCGAGTACCTCATCTTCTTCTTTGTGTTTATGCAGCGATCAGTCTATTTAGCGTCAAAGTACTACGTGCAATCCTGTTTTGATGCTGATGACAGATCCCTAGTAGTCATGGATCGACTGAGAGACACACTATACTCACTACACGGGGAAACTGATCGTGTTCTCCGTTCAAATGGCCTCGCTGCCATCATGTCGACGTTCACCCAAACCAACATGAACCAAAGCTCCGAGGCTGTGACAAACGTCGAGGTACTTAACTGCCGTATGATCCCATTCGAACTCAAGGCTGTAGGAGATGCTTTCTGGTATGAAATGACCAAAAATTACGTCGCAAATGAAATCGAGCGAGGACAGGTAAGGATACAACGTTCTAGAAATGAAAGTGATTCTAACTGTCTTGTGTAGCCGCCTAAATCAGCGAAAGAAACTGCGATGCAGCAAGCGTTCACTATGGAATTAGATGACGACAGTATTCGAGCAAAGATCCAATGCCGCTACGCAGGCAACCGAGAAATCGCACAAACTCGTGAAGTCATTGCGCTGTCGGGGCAAAGTCAATTGTTAGAAGCGTTTGGAATGGCATTCAATGGTATCCATATCCAGGAAAAGTTATGGTTGGTATTGAGCAAGGTGTCGCCACGTATGACTGTGGTGAAAGTTTGTATGGCTCTGTCGATTCAATTCGACTGTGAGGTACCCAATCGCCAACAATTTAGTGACCAACTTTGTGGTATGTTAGGGCGAGTGAAACAGTTGGGCTTCGAGTCGATACTTCAAGGAGCTGAGCACAGCCTATTGGTAACCTAACAATGGAACTGTATTTTCTGTCGGACTATGCAAATGGCAAACTACCTCCTAAAATCCACACAATAATTTTTCAATCCTACGAAGGCAAGTGGCGTATGTGTTCAAGTATCCTTTGATGGGGTTCACCTACACCAGCAGTCATCGACGCCACTACATTAGTTCTACAGTTTAGCAGCATTTTCGTGTTACAGATATATAGATATAGCTAGATAAACTGAACTGTTCTATAATCGGGTAATCTATTTCGTGTGCGTGTCCCACATAACTGACTCCATTTAGCGTATCGGAGTTTGACCAGCATGAGTTTTATACTGCTGGAAGACGATGACGATTCCCAAGCTACAGTCCAAGAAGCATTGGCAATGATCGATGCATGTGATGAAACTCCAATTTTATCTGAAATTCCTAATGAAAATCATTCCTTCCGGTCCTCAGGACGAATTAAACGTAGTCGTCAAGAACAGAATCGCGAACGAGATTTTCGACGACGTCAACGACAAAAGGAGGAGCGATTGCAATTGCAAATGCAAGCGCAACGACTGGAAATGTATTTGTCACGGCTGAGAGAAAGTGGTGGCAATGTTGCCAACTTGGAAATAATTGACCAAGTGCGAGATTCAAGTTGTGTCACAAGTGAAATGCAAAAACAACAAGTGGAAGCGGAACTGCTCAATATGTCGCTGAAAAAAGCTCTTGCAGCGGAGAAAAAATGGTCCAAAAGTCTGCAATCTGTACTGGATAAGAGGCAGTCGATGGAGGTGAGGAAGTGTTTGTTGCAAGACATCTACTGGACCAATGGCTAACTTGTTGCTGTTTAGACTGTGTCTTTGACCAGTTCAATGTTGCTCAGTTCTACACAGAGCAAATCGTCCAGTGTATATTGCAGTCCAGCAGCTCTTCGAAATGACCCTGCAGCGGTGAGGAGAGAGATCATGAGGTTGATGGACAAGATGTATCATGAAGCCAAGGCGACGGTGGATCCTGTGACAGGAGCAGCGGCCTCCATCCCAGCCCTTTCTTGTCACTACAACGTTCGATTAGACCCAAAAGTTGGTCCGACTACGCAGTTGACGTCGGAGACACCGCTGGATTGCAGCTTAGATTCAGCTAGACGACTTTTGTCTGCAATGTTTTCCATGCCAGATCCATCTCAGCCCAGTTTAAAAGTGCGCAGGACGAGGGTATGTACTGTCACCATCGATCTCCTTTATTGTAGAATGTATTTGATGTAAGTGAATGATTCCTTTTCCATGCAGGCGAAAAGAACGTATACTGAAGGAGAGGTGGAGAAGGAATTCACGGTAGATCTGGGCGGATCAAGAATAAACGAATGCTTGGATGGTGTCGGGTTACTAAGGAAACACAACGAAGATGACTGCGAGCTAGTTATCTGGGCTGCAATATCCTTCCACCACAGTGGTAAGATCTCGTTTCGCGAGTGTTCATGGATGGCAGCAGCGAGGTCAGCGCCTTCCGCCACGGATGGAGCTGTCATTCGCGTTAATTACCAACTCAGTGCAGAAAAAGCGAAAGGCTGTACGTACATTGATGGCGAACACATAGATCAGGTCCGCAACCATGCTCTTGGGGCGATTGGCGCTAAAATGAAGACGAAGCATCATATGCTCCAGCGAAAAATGCTGATTGAGACTGGTAGAGAGGACCTGGCGAGTTTTATCACTTAGATAATCTGTGGGAAATATCCTATCTAATTAAACAACGAGTTGCAGAGAGCGAATTCTTTGATGCAGCCGCGTACTTCTAATTAATATCATGAACTGCGTTTATACTCGAGTCTAAAGGCAGCACAAACGAGCGTTATTACTTAACTATTGCGAGTTTGATGATCGAAGAGTCTATGGAACCGAAGATTCTCTAGCTTGACTTGGTAAGAAGATTGCTACAATGCAATCGTGGGGTATTTCCTGTCAAACCCACTTAAAGCTTGTGCGAAGTTGGTCTTGACACTAGCGATATTGCTTCGTGGCATTTACTAGTCTGTACCGTAAGTAATCAAAATCGCTGACCAGCTCAAGCTACTACGAATCCTGGTACTTGTAGCTTTCTGTAGTATGACAGACAGATCCAAAGTGAGACGCCATACTTTCGTAAATAGTTGTATGCTTTGGTAGCTAATGAATTATTATCTTGGGGACCAGGACTTTGAGAGTTTGTCAGTCGTCATTCAATTAGGTGCTGAAAAGACTTTAAGATCAAAGTTACTAGTTACAGCACTACAGCAGTGATGGCGCAACTGGAGAATAACTCTATCAAACAATTGTAAACTGACAGAAAAATGATCATAACGGCACGAACAATTAAGAAAGTTTTGTAGACGTTATAAGAAGATTTGCTGTTCTTCCGATGAGCCTAAATGACTGAGGGAACAAACCGTACAATTGGTGTTGCGAAGCTAGAATATGTGCTATCGAAACTACAATAGCAAACCAAACGATGGTGTCTAAGGATGCGAGCTTAAATGAGTTGATAAAAATGCTGTTATCCAAGTGTTCAAAGCAAAAACTCGAATAGTGCAAAGAATAAAATGTGTTAAGAAGGCCACGTAGATTTTGGCAATTCATAGTGTGTTATGCGAGAGACAATCATGAGGATATACAGCATTGTTTCGCAACGTACCAAGTCTACAATAGTTAAACTTGAGAAGACTCATGATCCATTCATGTTGATTCAACCTGCGTTTCGGTACTACAACTATTAAACGTAACTAGACATCCTGAAGCTCTGCATGTTCCATGATTCTCAGCTGTGCACGCTCAAGCCTCGCCTTCGAAGCGGCTAGATCCTTTCCAGGTATTGGAATACTCTTGTGATTATTGTCCCTCGCAAGTCCAAATGATTTACCACAAAGACGACTAGAGCTGCGCACGACGGATCCATGCGCATGAGGATTTCTCGATAGCCTTGAAACAGATAGGCATCCCTGACACCTGGAAAATGGTTTTCCGTTTTGTTGAACACTCATTGAAGCCCACAATAAGGTTGTTCCGCTCTCATCTTGGGTTTTCTCGAATATCGTGACACCACGGAGATTCCCCAGGTCTCCAGTCTCGTTGTTAATTGAGTATCCAAACTCTGCCGAGTGCTGACTCAGTTTCTTTGTCTATGTAGCATTATAATAATTGTTAGCCGTGATACACCTGAACCCAAGTAAAACAACAGACCTCCATCGTGTAGCAACCAGCATGAAGTCCCAAAACCTTTTTATCAAGAAGCATCTTCCACAACAATGTCACAGCACTCTCGTAGCTACATGACAAAGGTGTCGAGCTACGTAGCTCAATGCATGAATCAGCTATCGAATCGTCATATTTGACATTTGCAGAGCTCATCAAAGCTCCTCCGTCCTCCCCTTCCAAAGTAGACAACGAAAACATGGAGTCTGCTGAAATCCGAAGACGATGAAGCGTTTCCTTGAGGTGCTTAGCAATAACACCAATATTTATGAACGTATCTAGAGGTATCGCGGTAGTACGCGGTGAGAAGTGCGTCAGAACCCCCTGAATTCGCTGTCCGAGAAAACATTTAAGTCCACATCAACTTAACAATGTCAGTATACAGTCCTACCTGACTAATTTCTGCTTGCTGCAGGACCATACTCCCTAGTATCTGAGCACCGTGAAGTTGCTGGATTAACAGTCCTTTTAGCTGGTAGTTGAGTTCTTCAGCTTGGCGTCGTTTCTCCTCTTCTTCCGTTGCAACATGAACCCAGCCCCACTTGGACTCTGTTTTCTGGATGGGTTTCTGGAGCCGTAAAAGCTCCAACTGCGCTTCATATCGCTCAATTTGACTATGAAGAGCTTCTCTTTCTGCCTTCTTTTTCTCTCGTCGACTACGTTCATAATCTGGAGAATAAACTCTTGATCTCTTCTTAGGACACGGATCATTAGAAGGAGCAGCACTAGTACTTATATTTTCGTCAATGAAGTCCAAGATATCTTGCAGAAGCTCGTGCGTCTCCTCTTGGTCAGAAAACAATAGCTCAGAACTCATGAATCCAAAACGTAAATGAAGATACAGACGCCGTTTGAAGAATTACAGATAATTAATTCTCTCAGCTATCCTGCTGCTCTGCGCGTGTCATTATCTTCAGTTGAACACGTTCTTGTCTTGACTTTGCCATGAGTTGGTGTTTCCTGGCCACAGGAATGTTGACTTCGGAACTATTATCACACGGGACACCAAAGTGTCCACCCGAAAGTCGACTACATATCCGAACGACAGACTCATTTTCGGGGTTGGTTGGATGTTTCGTGACTGATACCCAGACCTGCGACCTAAAGAACGGTTTGCCCTCAGGATCTACCATCATTGAGGTCCAAACAAGCACAGAGCGCTGGTCTTTGTCGATTTTTTCCATCAGCGTCACTCCGTCTACAGCACCTGAGGCGTCATGAACGTTAAAACAGACTGAATAGCCCATTTGTGCTGAACTTGGCGTTATCTGCTTCATCTACACAGAATATATCATCGTTAGCGATACAAAAAATGTCTTTGACCTATGAAAAACTACCTTCATTGTGTAGCATCCGGATTTGGGACCAAATACTTCTTTATCCAAGAGCATTTTCCAGAGCATTGATGTCGCACTCTTCACATTGCAAGTGAGAGGTGTAGAGCTAAGCAGCTCAATACACGACCCAGCAATAGGATCGTCGTATTTCAGGTTTACAGAACACACAATTGCTCCTGGGGAGTTCACATCTTCACGGAAGATTGAAGCCGAGTCGAACACGAAGTCCGTTGAATCTCGAACACTACTGAACATCCTTTTGAGATGATCAGTCATGGCACTTAGACTCGAAAATGTGCTCAACTTGGCCGGAGTAACACAAGGTGGACAACTACTCAACACTGACTGCACTCTCTGTTAGTTCACAACAAAAAACTCTATTAGCTGTCAATTGAGTCATCATCAAAAGTACTGTACCTGAGCAAACCCTGCCTCGTGACTCATCATTTCTTTAAATTTATTAGCAACTCTAAATTGTTGGACTAAAAGTCCTTTGAGTTGATGATTGAGTTGTTCAGATTTCAGCCGTTTTTCCTCTTCGTCAGTAGCAGCGTGGACCCAACCCCATCTGGATTCTGTATTTTGAAGTGGTTTCTGAAGTCGTAGAAGTTCTAGCTGTGTTTCATATTGCGTCACTTGACTCCGAAGTGCTTCTCTCTCTGCTTTCTTCTTCTCCCGTCGACTACGTTCGTAGTCTGGGGAATAAACTTTGTGTCGTCTCTTCTTGGTATGGTCTCCGTTATTTTGTGAAGAAATTTGGACACTAGTAGGCGACAAATTTGCTCCTTCATTCAATGATTCTTCATCGAGGAAAGCTAAAACATCCTGCAGTAAAGCTTGAGCGTCTTCCGTCTCGGGGAACTGAAACCCAGAGCTCATCGCTTTTAGATGTAAATCTCTCAAGTGATGTAGCAAACTAATTTCTAATTATATTTTTGTAAATATTAAGATACCATCATTCCAGTCTAAATTTTCGAAAAAAACAATCATTCGTATAAAACTTTTCAAATGTATTAAACACAAAAGTAACGTATTCAGCTGTTAAAAACAACTGCAATGGAAAAGGTTGGGTCTTAGGTACTACCTGACTTGACCACCAGACCTTCAGGAGATAATTTGGCACTGTCAAATACTTGAACCACATCCTCTAAACTCCCTAGTAGTTGTAGCATCGGCGTGAGGAGATCCATTTTCCATTGCAGTTGAGTCACTCGACCACTTGCATTATCCCAATTGAAGTATGTAGAACCTTGGACAACAATCTTCTTGCCCAACATCTTCTCTGCGAGGGGCGACAATCCACCGTTGACCAAGTTTGGGAATCCGTAGATTAGAGTTTCTTCAGCAATGGAAAACTCACATGTCGTCGTGACAATGAGCGAGTCTCCAGGACCATAATCCATTCGCAGAGGACACAAGTCCATGTCTTGGTAACACTTGGACTGTAGAATGAGATTCTCCATCACAGCCTTAACACCGAACACCACTCCATCCGTGACGTCGTCTGCCATCCTTGTCTCCATGAACCGCCATTGAGTATAGTTCTGGTAGGGAAAAGATGTGGGGGACTCGTGTTCTAACATTGGTTGTTTGACACCATGGCGAAAGAGACGAAAGAATTCTGCAGCAACGCCCCATATCGTTGTACTCTTCGAGAGACCATAGGAAAGGAAGCGATGATGCAGTTCGAGCTCTTGGATCTCTTGTTTCAGATTCTGAACAGAGCTCTCAAGACCTGACACGAGTTTGCGCTGCCTCATCTTGTACTTGGCCTGGTGCATTCGATTCCGTTGTCGCCGAAGCTCGATCTCTGCAGTATATTTCGCATTGTCATCAGCAGCAGGAGCTGGTCTAGTTGATGTCGTCTTTTGCACCTTGGAGTGCTCGATGTTACTATCTACTGCGTCTACGTAAAGACGTTTGCGGCCAATGATACTGGTACGCGAAAGTGAAGGAAAACGGTGGATCATCTTGGGAGGAATTATGCTGGTACGGAAAGGTTGGTCTCGCTGACTCACGGTACCAATGACGACGTCACTGAAACATTGTCGGTTTGGAGGGAAGAGGGTGCTGGTGTTCATCGATAGGTAAGTAATTCTAGTGACAGCGCAGATTTCAAACTGACTACGCCAGTAAGTAAGGGAGGATGAATCACGGTGATGATTTGTCGCTGAGGTGGATACTAGGTCATGAAGTGGATTAGTAGTGGTGCAATGAGACTATTCATACCTAGCGCAAGCGGCTTCCTCTTAGCCAAACATGACCACGAAAAGATAACGTCAAATCGACCACTCGATCATAAAGAAATATTGATGGCAAAACAGCTTGTCGTCTGGTCGAGTGAGAACAGACCCCTGTAGCCGGACAGCAGACAATTCTATAGCCTGGGTAGTGTGTACTGCAGCTCAAGCAGAAGCCAGCTGTAACATGGTCGCTAAGCAAAGAATAAGTCCACGTCAAGGAACACGTGATCTAGCATTGTATATAAAGTAATAGCACGAGTCTATTATCACCTACAATTCATGTTGTTGCTACAGTGCCAGTACACAGAGATACAACTGTAGAGGATGTCATTCACTAACGCTTGTACATTAAATGGAAGCCATTCGTCTCTTGCACTGCTAGTTGCAGGACTCATCAGCTCTGTTGTGATGGGAAACAGTTTTCATATGCAAGAGACATACAGATATTTGTTTAGATGAATAGTGTGTCATCTAAACACGTAGGTAGACAATAGGGAATGAGTCTTGAATTTAGCAGACTAATCGTTAACATCAGGTTTGATGGCCAAGGTTATTGAACTGGCTACGTCAATTATGAGCTAGCATGATGTGATCGGTGTCGACTCGGAGGGTATTTGCAAAAGCGGAGTTATTCCAAACTTTTTTGCATTTTCCTGGGCTCTTTGTTGCAAAACGCGGAGTTCCAACGGCGAGTCCTTCGACAGCCTGCACACTAAGAGAGTCAACAACACACTGACTTCAGACAAGCAAGCATGTATTATCAAACAACCAGCCCACTATTCATGCCAGCCTCTAGATCACTATTACTCCGTCTGTTGTGGCCACTTTGGCCACAGTTTGAACAGGGGCCAGATTCGCTTCACCTTGCCGACTTATCTGGTGATATCCCCTTGCTGGGCAGTCGTCTCTCCTATTTTCTCCCAGTCTTTGAGCCTACCTTCGATGGATGATGCTGAAGATTGTTGGTTAGTTTTTCATTAAGAAGTACCTGGATCCCGGAGTTAGTTTCAGCTCAATACAGAGGTCACCAATTTTGAAATAGTCATCGATAGTAGTAAATCGTTCAGTAGACCGATCGAGAAAGTCTAATGCTGCAATGAAATGCTTGCACGGGATGCCATATTGATCAAATATGGTGCAACTGCAAGTACGCGCTTAGATGTTCACAGCTCGCTTATGGACTGGTCGCACACGAATACGTGGGTCACTTGCTACTAAAGATCGGATGAGCTCGTCCTCCCGAACTTGAGAAGCTGTCAATCTTGATCGACCTATACACCTATTGTGAACTAAGTTGCAATGACTGATAAAATAGCCGCTCCGTGCTTGCCCTGTGATCTTAGCACGATGACTTTGAAGCGGTGATCACACCGGCATAGTGATACCTCAGCATTGCTCCTCAATTTTCTGTAGCTAGCTTTACAACTATATTATGACTAACCGCATACTGGTGCATTGCTTTGGTGCATGACTTCTGATCTGTAAAGCACGCGCCCGTAACGATGCTGTAACAGGGGCAAGTGGTGATGACGAGGGTGACGACAATATCGACGTCGTGCACGGAAGGTCATACAAATCGATTTTGCCGACGTTCTGCGTTTTGCAAAAAGAGTTGCATAGGGATAACTCCGCTTTTTGCAACGAGCCCTATGACGACGAGGGTGTCGAGCATTATTGTCTTCATACTGACTATTTCAAATAGTGGTTTCGAAACTACACTACTTGTGTACTCGGTCTGAAGACTCAGTTCCCCATTTAGCATTCGGTGTCATGGGATCAATCAGAATCACATTGTCACGATAGAGAGTCTACACTTAGTAGCTATTCTACTTCGTTCAGACGAGATGCTTGTGCTACAAGAGCCTAACAGTGAAAGAAAAATGTCGACAGTAATCTATGAAGATATGGAGAGTGGAGGTAAGCCGAATCAAAGCCGGACAAGTTGAAAATGGTTAGTGACTATTATTTGGAATGTAGACTACGGCACTTTTCTAGGACAAAAGGATCGGTCTAAGACGTGTATTACCATACAACGAGCTAGATACCGAAAATGGTTCATGCTAGCAATTCTGTCGGTTCTTACGGCTGTAAACCAAGGAATTTGCTACTCGTATGCACCAATTGCGAGTATCGTTGAGAAGCGGTGGGAGGAACACGTACGTTTAATACAATAAATTTTATGATGGAAAGTAAATAACCTGTAGCTCTGTTCTGTGCAGCTCCACTCAACGGAATTGATCACTGTTTACTTCATTTCGTATATTCCTTGCTCATTTGTTGGCTCGTGGATTATGGACAAGAAAGGATTGCGATATGGTGTGTTGCTCGGCGGCTTTTTACAAGCGTTTGGTGCAGGATTGCGCTATTTCGCTTGTGCTTTCGGTGCAATTGGAGAAGCTTACATGACGCTCTTTGGACAAATTTTGGCTTCTATTGCAATGCCATTCATGGTAAACTCACCTGCAGTACTCTCTTCAAATTGGTTCCCACCTTCCATGCGTGCTACGTCCACCAGCGTCGCAGTCAATGCAAATGCAATGGGCACAGCATTTGTTTACCTTTCAGCACCATTTATCGTACTCACGAGCGACCAAGTTCCACACTGGAATCTATACGTGGCTTTGATTGCAACTGGTTCGTGGATTATCGCCTACTTTTTCTTTCGCTCATTTCCAAGGACTGGTATGGCTCAATCTGTTGTATCCGACGTACAACTACGTGATGAATATGACTGGAGTCAATGGGCGACTGCATTTACACACACTGGTTTCTGGCACACCGTTGTTGCATTTTCCGTTGCTGAGTGCATTTTAAACGCGATGTGTGCACTGTTGGGCAAATTTCTTAGCGTCGCCCACTTCTCAAAGGCGCAAATTGGCATTGTGGGAGCTGCTTTCATCATTAGCTCGTTAATTGGAGGTCAAGTCATTAGCCAGTACGTGGACAAGAAGAGAAATCACAAGACAGCGCTTCAGCTCTGTCTCCTATTGACAGCGATTGCTATCACCTCGTTTCGACTGGTGCCCAAAGTCAATGTTCACGCTACACTTGTCAGCCTCATGTTCCTCGGCGCTGTTCTCGGTCCATTACAACCGATTGTACTTGAGTTAGGAGTGGAATGTGCATATCCGACCAGTGAAGCTACCGTCGCAGCACTACAGCAGCTTTGTGGTAACTTTTTATCGGCAATTATTGTGCCTGGAATGAGTGCTCTTCGAAGGACACATGTGGACTCTACTGGGCATGTACCACCTAAATACTTCTACGCCAGTCCGGAGTGGATCATGGTGTTCATGACTACAGCTACATTCATCGTCTTCTGCTTCTTGTACGTATTTTCTAGTCGTGATAGCTTTTGTCTGTACTAAGATTTTGATGGAATGCAGTAATGGTACGTACAAGCGCCTCGCCTATGAATCTGCCAAGGCATCGCGATCTCGTAACAAAGATCACATCCTAATTATTCGAGCATCCAGAAACACGGGAAGCTTTTTCTGAGTCGAAGAACGACAGATTGGTGAAAACATCACGGATAAACATTAACACGGATTCATCAGAAAAAGGTTTGATAGTTGATAATAATGGTTGTGGGTAAAAAGGTGAATGAGAAAGGAAGCCTCAGATAATGTTTGAGGATTTCAATTCGTAGCGATGTAATGTTGGTACCCGGCTACATTTGTTGCCTGTCCTCTGACCGGACAGAAGTTTGCATACGTAGGAAAACATCTCACACTACGTCTGTCTGAATATGTCGACCGTTGTTTAGGTAACTCCTGCGACCTCGCAACATTACAAGAAGCTTTACATGACTTTCGTGGTGAACCGTCGTACGCACTCGTCAAGATCCAACGACAGTCACGGCTTGTACATTTGAGGTAGGCTATTATTTATTATATTGATGATCTTCTCTGTGTGAGCTTAATGAGATGCTGTACAGCGTAGAAGATGACTGCGATGACGAATGAAACCATCGAGATCGAAGGTGTAGTACCAGCTCCTTCTTTTTAGGTTTTCTAAGCTAACATGGATCACTGTTCAGCTATTTCACTGCGGAATCCCGAACTAAAGCCCGTGATACTGATACCTTCCAGTCAATCCTACCAGAAATGGGTTATGCTAGCAATCTTGTCAGTTCTTAGCACCGTGAACCAAGCCATTTGTTATTCGTACGCACCCATTTCTAGCATTGTTGAGGAGAGATGGGAACACCGTGTAAGTGTTTGTTTATCTTCTCCGTGAAGAATTATATTCAAAGACTTAATGTTTGTGTGCAGCTTCATGCAGAAACGCTCATCACGATCTACTTCGTCTCGTATATTCCCACTGCATTTATCGGGTCGTGGATTATGGACAAGAAAGGTTTGGGCTGTGGCGTTCTGCTTGGAGGAATCTTACAGGCGCTTGGAGCTGGATTAAGATATTTCGCCTGCTTCCTTACCCCAGCGGAGGAGGTATACGTGACGATATTTGGCCAAGTTCTGGCATCGTTGGCAATGCCTTTTATGGTCAATTCACCTCCCCTACTATCAGCAAACTGGTTCCCTCCATCAATGCGAGCAACGTCAACGAGTACCGCACTCAACGCCAATGCGTTGGGTACTGCGATTGTGTATCTCATAGCTCCGCTGGTTGTTCGATCTAGTGACGATGTACCAAACTGGAATTTATCCGTGACTGTGCTCGCGGTCGGTTCTTGTGTGGTTGCTGTCATTTACTTCCGCTCAGACCCAAACTCCTCCCACAAAATTCTTTCGGCGGCATCCAGCTCGAAGCAGGAAACCAAATACGATTGGAGTCAATGGTGGGCTGCATTCAAACACGTTGGCTTCTGGCAAACGGTTGTAGCATTTTCTTGGGCAGAATGCATTGTCAACGCCTTCAGCGCTCTCTTGGATAAAATTCTCGCTGGTACTTCCATCAACAGTAATCAAGTTGGTATTGTTGGCGCTGCATTCATTGTGAGTTCGCTCATTGGAGGCCAAGCTATCAGTGTGCAGGTGGACAAGAAGCAGAACCACAAAATCGTGACAATCGTTTGCTTACTGTTGACAGCACTTTCGCTCGCGTTGTTTCAAGTCGTCCCAAAAACACAAGTGCATGCTACACTTGTGAGTTTGCTTATTCTAGGTGCTGTAGTCGGTCCGATCCAACCTGTTGTGCTTGAACTTGGAGTGGAATGTTCGTACCCAACCAGTGAAGCGACTGTGGCAGCACTGCAACAGCTTTGTGGGAACATTTTATCAGCGATTGCAGTTCCTGGTTTAAGTGCTTTACAACGATCAAACATCAGAGACCGATATTTCTACGTTAGTCCCGAGGGAATTATGGCATTGACGACGTTAGCGACGCTAGTCGTATTCTGCTTCTTGTACGATATAATCTTTCTCTGTTGAACTATCCTTTGGTTCACTAACATTGTGTGTTTCTCTTGTAGTAATGGTAAACACAAACGACATGACCACGAAACGAAGATTGTTCTACCTCGCACCATTCAGGATCAAGAGATAGAAGCCATTACTTCAGTCGACATGGCACAATTCGGTTGAGTCGGTAACACTCACAGTTCACTTCACAAGGTTGAAAAGTTAGTATTTAACACACATTTATTCAGTCTTGATGAATTAGTTTATGCTAGTGATCTTAGAAACGTGCGGCTAGGATCAAATGTGAACCGTCGGTTGAGATCCGTCACTAGATCTAGGGTTTTGACGCGGGGGGGGGTTAACCATCAACTTTATGCAACAATGACTGCTGCGGTGCATGGAAAACCGAAGGATAAAGGTACGGTGCTGTCGCTTTTGATGGTTGGAGGGATCTCACAGTTCATGCCATTCGCAGAAGCTGGTGCTTTACTACCAAAGGCACGTCGAAGAGGTTCATTGGCACAAACAAACTCGACATCGAAATGGTTCATGCTCGCAATTTTGTCGGTTCTTAGTGCAATCAACCAAGCAATTTGCTACTCGTACGCACCAATTGATAGTATCGTCGAAGCGCGATGGGAAGAACGGGTAAATGACTATAAACTTGAGAAAGAAGATAGGTTCTTATCGATTGTTGTTTTCTCTCTAGATTCGATCGGAACACCTTATCACTATCTACTTCATCTCGTACAATCCATGCTCGTTTATCAGCTCGTAGAATAAATGATAGCCGGTGTAGGAAGGATAGCTGTAAAACTGAAAGTGTTCGTATTTCAACTGATACATACCTAAATCCTAAAACCCTTTGCTGCAAGTTTACGACAGGTACAATCTCAATTAAGTGTGATTGGTCCTGGATGTCATCATGATTGGTTCTAGATCTAATCATGAGTGCTTCGCACACGGTTCTTAACCGAAAACAAGGCATTTTCTGGTAGAAAATGACTGCTGGATATCACCTTTTTCATTTATACTGTGTAGATATTCACTCTAGTTTCGTAAATGTCACCAAAAGGATTTTACCAATGCGGTCAGTGTACGGAAACAATACCTGTTCGGGTTGTGAGATATAGTTGAATGTCTTATTTTGAAAATCCCCATATTGACTGGAAAATACAAGTGTTTTTACGACGATACATAGCTGGTAGTGAGGCAGTACAACGGTAGTGCACTGTAATACATTGGACCGGCCCAGCCTAAAGTCATTTGCGCAATTATGCCGATGGCTGCGATAACACAATCCCTAGGTACTAATGTACTGATGAATTGACACAGATACTTCACTGTCGCTGTACTAAATGCAGGAAAGCCAATGACGATTAGTACTAAAGAATACAATAGCCCGAATCACTCACTCGCGTGAACAGTTTGAAATTTAGTATTACGGTGCCACCATTCATGAGACCGACACTTTTCATTTTACCTCGAGAAAGTCGACCCCCAACCAATCATGCACATTTTCCAAGTACTACTCGTCACCATCCTCGCCTGTAGCGAAGTCATCTTGGTCACTCCTTCGAGCGAGCGAGCTCAGATTTCAGTTGTGACGCTGCCAGAACTGAAAAACTCGGCGTTTCCAGGTCAACGGCGATCACTGCGATCTGATAAATCGGTCGGTGCAGAAGACCAAGACTTGGAGGAGAAAGGTTTTATCAAATACCTAAAAGTGCAATGGTGGCTGGAGACAGGGAAATCCGATGACCATGTTCGAAAGGTACTAAAGTTGAATGGACTGGACGACGCTACTATGAAGACCCGACCGAACTACAAGTACTACGAGTACTTCGCCAGAAAATCGGTGGACTACGAACTCTCCAAGTGGTTCCAAAAGCAATATACAACTTTTAATGTCTGGACGAAGTTGGGCTTCCAGGACGTTACTTTAAAGACGTCAGACGATCTCTTGAAGCTCCTGAACACCGCCAATGGCAAAATCTATAAACGATACGTGAACGGCGTCGACTATAGAGCTCGGAAGAGCCTCTATGCTGGGTACAAACCCTCAATATCGATCGACAGCTACGCTACGGAGGCAGAGATGATAGCGAGAACGACAATTATGGCCAACGCAGAAAAGAACGAAGCAGTCGCGAAGGTGCTGTTGGGTTTGACAGTCCCCGGAAAACCATTTTCAACACTAAAAAATGATGCGCTCCAGAAACATAGGGGGTATACGTACTTCGAGTACTATGAGGGTCTAAGAGGTCTGAAAGTGAGCGACAAGAAGAATTTTGAGAAACTGTTTCAGACACTGAAAACTCGAAATGCAGCGACCACAGCATAGATAGGAGGCTAAAGCTGTAATCTCTCCTACAATATCGAGGCAATTAGTACGTCACCTGGAATGTTGAACTTATCTAGGAGTATTAGATATTAGCGAAGTAGAGCGTTAATTTCGCCATCCAGTCGTAACACGCGATTAGCGCAGCTCCTACATCGACTCTCAATGTGCAGCATCAAACGGTCTTTCCCATATGAAAGTTGTCGATGCATGTAATTGCTTCACGTAGTTTAAATTGAAACTTGTTTCTCAGTATCACTGGCAGACAACTACGATATCTCGTACTGTGGGTTCATGTCATCTCTTCTTCTTCTCAGAAAATCGTTATTCCAGTGCAGTTCATCTTCTGCACTACAACTTACTGCAGATTACCATCCACCCAATTTTCGTATGCTAGAAAAAACAAGTCTTGATGAATTAGTCATGCTAGTGATCTTAGAAACGTGCGGCTAGGATCAAATGTGAACCGTCGGTTGAGATCCGTCACTAGATCTAGAGTTTTGACGCGAGGGGGGGGTTAACCATCAACTTTATGCAACAATGACTGCTGCGGTGCATGGAAAACCGAAGGATAAAGGTACGGTGCTGTCGCTTTTGATGGTTGGAGGGATCTCACAGTTCATGCCATTCGCAGAAGCTGGTGCTTTACTACCAAAGACACGTCGAAGAGGTTCATTGGCACAAACAAACTCGACATCGAAATGGTTCATGCTCGCAATTTTGTCGGTTCTTAGTGCAATCAACCAAGCAATTTGCTACTCGTACGCACCAATTGATAGTATCGTCGAAGCGCGATGGGAAGAACGGGTAAATGACTAGAAACTTGAGAAAGAATATAGGTTCTTATCGATTGTTGTTTTCTCTCTAGATTCGATCGGAACACCTTATCACTATCTACTTCATCTCGTACATTCCATGCTCGTTTATCGGTTCGTGGATTATGGACAAATTTGGTCTTCGCTTTGGAGTTTTGCTCGGAGGATTCCTACAAGCGGGAGGTGCAAGTGTACGATACTTTGCCTGTTCTTTCGACAGTGCAGAGGAGCCGTACATAACATTTCTGGGCCAATTACTCGCATCATTTGCCATGCCGTTCATGGTGAACTCGCCTGCTGTACTCTCTGCAAATTGGTTTCCATCGTATTTGCGTGCGACTTCAACCAGTGTCGCTATCAATGCAGATGCGATGGGAGCTGCAATCGTCTACCTCACTGCCCCATTCGTTGTGCTCACTACAGATGAAGTTCCATTCTACAATTTCTGTATGATGGTACTAGCAGGAGGTGCTCTGGTCTTTGCAGTACTGTTTTTCAGATCCTATCCGAAACCTGGAGACGACCACTTTGTTGTGGCCAAGTCACATCTTGAAGATGATTACGATTGGAGTCAATGGGCCAACGCGTTCGGACACAGTGGATTCTGGCACACTGTCGTGGCATTTTCGGTTGCAGAATGTATTTTGAACGCTATCTGTGCATTGCTGAACAAATTCCTTAGCGCTGCAAATTTTTCCACTGCTCAGGTCGGCGTTTTTGGAGCTGTTTTCATCATCAGCTCACTTGTTGGAAGCCAAGTTATCAGTCGATATGTTGACGAGCATCGGAATCATAAGACAGCGTTGCAATTATGTTTACTACTGGTTGGGGTGGGAATTACCTTATTTCGACTGGCACCCAAGGCTGAAATACATGCCACGCTATTTTGTCTGCTTTTCCTTGGATTCGTCCTTGGACCTTTACAACCAATTGCGCTGGAATTGGGAGTAGAATGTGCTTTCCCAACAAGTGGAGCCACCGTAGCAGCTCTGCAACAACTTTGCGGGAACTTTTTGTCGGCAATTGCTGTGCCAACTTTGAGTGCACTCTTACGGATACATTTGAGTGCAACTGGGGAAGAAATTGCGACGAAAGTTTACTCAAGCCCTGAGCTGATACTAGTCGTGATGACAACAGCGACGTTCATCATTGTTTGCTTCTTGTAAGGTTTGTTTTCATTGCCAGCCTCAATTGATTTTGATGATAGTTTTCTGTTGGAATTGTAGTGACGGAGAACACAAGCGATACGCCCATGAATCCAAGATCATTCCACCTTACAACGATCATGACGAAGTGTTGATAGCGACCGAGATTAAAGACTCCGAGTCATAACTGAAAAAGGTTTTGAAAAAGGAAAAAAATCATGGAAATGGACTACAAGGTCATTGATGCATTAAGCTCGTACAGCCGCTGCAAGAAGAGTGCGTAGTCTAAAGCTTCAAGGTCGTCCTCCATTCCAAAGTGCCTGAGTAGTGTCAGTAATTCTTGTTTCAGCAGCGGAATGTTGAGTTGATGCAGCTTGGAGAGTAACAGCGTCATCGATACAAACTGAAGTGGTGGATCCTCTTGACTACCCATGTTTGTCCTGTAGTGCGGCGAGTCTTGTAGTCGTCGTTGTAACTGAGCAAGGAATCGGTCAAGATCAAGTCTTCCACCGCCAGCTTTTCCTTTAACAATCATCTGCCTCACCACATCTCGAACTTTGAGTTGTAACTCGACCGTGAGAGGAGCTGCCCACTGGGCAAAATGCAGGAGATCGAGAAAGTGTTTCGACGGTGATCCAATGTGAAGGAAGAACTGGCTAATGAGGTGCGTGGAAACCTCAATGTTGTGGTGAGTTTGTAGGACTTGTTTGAGTTTTGCAGGTGTCAACGGATCCAGAGTTGAAGCTTCCAGTTCCCTCTGCTTCTTTCGGATTGTTGCGGACAATTTAACATTTCGGTTTATTGGACTGGTACGTCGAACAGGGGACGTTGGAGGTGTATGTTTTGAAGCCTCCTTAGAGTCTGTAGGTCCAAATGAAAAGTAGCGAAAGGCGCGTGTTGGTAAGATATTACCCTTCAAATCTGCGACTTCGTTTGCTATCTCCAAAATCGCGATCTCAAGAACTCGTAGGCTTGATATAATACGACTAGATTCAGGAGATTTCTCACTTAGTTTCCCTGCCTGTAGCTGTGTAGGGTGAACTTGTAAACCCTTTGGTCCATTAATACTTCCAGAACTAGAATGAGATGACGATATCGGCGACTTTGATCGTCCAAAATTCGAGTATGACGATGATTTATGGTTTTCAGCGCTAAATGAGGTCGACATTTCGCGAAATCGGTCAAACGTGACAATAGGCGGTGGATCGGAGCTGTCATTTTCATATCGACCGCGAGACTGCTGCAATTTATCTCCGGCAAGAAGGTGCATGACCGATTCTAGTGCATCAGCGCTGTTTAAAAGCGCCATGCTGTCATTTGAGTTAAGTTCTTGTTCGTTCTCTTTCTTGAATTCTTTGGTAAGATAAGCCTTCAAATCTGACGCATTAAAATACCCTTTGCTGTCGACGTCGAGCGCTCGGAACAACCTCTCATTTTCCGTTGTCGACATTGTACTATGACCAGAGGTAAATTTCTGCTGAAATAGTTGAATCACTCGAAACTGAAGAGATTTTCGTGACTGTCGCTGTTGATAATCTAACAAAAAAATGATCAAATGAGCGTAGTTGATCGTTTGTTCACGTTCTTCCGTTGGACCAGGAAATCTTCGCTGAAGTACTTGAACTTCCCACGGATTCATTCCTTGAGGATCACGGCAAATCTGGCGATAGGCCTTGTTCCAATCTTCACATCGAATTGTGCCCGTGTGTCCCGAATCAAATGTTTCAAACAGTTTTTTCACTTCTACTAGTGAATACGGCAGTCTCATGCTGTTAATGACCGAGTTCCAATCAAGCAATGCATCAAAGAACGCATCAGAATGAATACTATCCCGAGTTGACGCCCTCATTGCATTTCCAGTTGTGTGTTGCGAGATATGCCGTACAAAAGCTTTCAGATCGTCTTGATGGACACCTACAACACCCATCTCATGCATCATTTTTTCAAGTTCCTTTACCATAACACTGTGAGATATCCATCCTTGAGTATGACGAGAATGGTCCATAAGTGCACGCTGGAAGTCGTACCCAGAGCAACAGTTCGCAATTAACTTCCTAATCGATTCGAAATCAGCTTCCTCACCAGTGTGCCTGAATTCGGAGGCAGAGCTGTCACCATATCCTCGTCTCTTTTCATTTTTCCAACACTTGCTCGACAAGTAGCTTTTGAGGTCTCTCACATCTACATTTCCGTCGTGATCAGAATCAAGGATACCAAATAGAAACAACATTTCAACTGTTGCCAGTGGATACTGTTCTGCCTGTACTATGAAAGTTTCGTAAAAGTCTTGAATTGTTAGTGTGTGTGAAGGTTTTCGTATCGTAATAACGTCCGTCATGACGAATTGAAGCCGTTCCTGTTCACGCAAAAGCTTTTTCCGTATGCATCGATCGAAAAAATGCTTGTCACAATGGTCAGGGGTTCCAAAAGCCAATTTCAGAAGCACATCATATCGCAACCGTGGGTTATCCCGATCATCTGATGATGTACCTTTAGTGTCTGGGTCTATTATCAAAGCAGCTATCAGCTCCTCCATATCGTCTGAGCAAATGTGTCGCTCGAAAATACGTTTGAAATGCCTCGTTGATATCGTAAACGTTCCATCAGGGTCTAGTTTTGCTAGGATCTTCCCAAGTTGAGCCAGAACTTTTTGCTCCACCCGTGCATCACCTGCGCACAAGGTCATGTAAATATTGCGCCAGAAGTTCCATTTGAGAGCTCGATTAACACTGTCCGCGTCACGATTCGATTCGTTTGGAATTGGTCCAAGTATTGCGTCAAGTAGCTCTGGATAACACAAAATTCCTTCTGAAGAATTATCGGCAGCATTGTGATGAATAAACGGCTGGGCAAGTTGAATTATATCGTGTTCTTGAAGCGGAAATGGTAGTTCGCGTGCATGGTGTTTCACTACGTCAACATGAAATACTTGAACTATCTCCGATATCGAGATACACTGATCTCCTTGCAAATCGTACTTGGAACAAAGTGCGTCTAATAGTTTTCGAACGCCTTCACGTCCAGCTGGGAAACCATTTTGAAAATATTGATCGAGAATAACGATAGATTTCTTCTTTGCTGACTCGCGAATATCGGGTAATGCGTAAATGAGGATGTCCATAAGCACGTCGACAAACTCCTTATAATCCAGCTGACCATGTGAATTGAACTTCATCCCCATACACACTTGGACGAGTTGTACTTCACTGATCTGTAAGTCGAACTGGTCCGCCAAAATCCAGCAAAGCTGATTCAAATTGATGAATCCTGTCGAGTTTGCATCGCCTTCGAACAGGAATTCTTCAAGTTTTTTCACACCCGTGCTGAATACCACAAGGAGAAAAAGGTTAACAACGAGTTTTATCAATCCTCATGTGGCTTCTACACTCACAATTGTAGTCTGTTCGCAATTTCAATAAGTTCTTGCTCGTGCAGGTTGACAACCTGTAACTGCGTACTTGATGACGAAATCTCTTGTGAAGACGATGCTGAAAATGCGCTTGCTTTTGCTGGTGGGATGACTTTGAAATTAACCGGCGAGGTCTCAGCACTGGATTGCTTTGGTGTTGCTCGATTTTGTGACAACCGAGTCGATTCCTCTCCAGATTTGGGACTGAAAGCAAGCTTTGAAGTATCGAGTTGTTTACTGAGCTCGAGATTAGCGTTCTGTAGACTTGAAATGACATCTTTGAGCTTTTTGTTTTTCGCCTCGAGCATAGTTGCTTTAGAAAGAGGATCGGGGGACATTTTTGATGATAAAGCTGAGGAAGTAACTCGAGATTGCCAGATATCAAGTGCTCTTAGCGCCTCGCGAATGTTAACCACGATTTCTCCACCTTGATTCGTGGCAAATCGGTATAAAAACTCCTAGAAGTAGCATCAAAATGTGAGAAGTAAAGTAAAAAATGAGTGAGAGTAGGCATACCTCCATGTCCTCGGTGACTGGGTCTGAACCATTCGCCGATTCAGGGTCAAGATTAAAAAGAACTTCGCATACGTGACTCAAAGGCACGAGCGGGTGCTTTCTTGTATCACCATACGAGAACGCTTCGCACAAATCTAGCGGAGATATTTTTTTCACGTTCATAATTCGCTGAAACCACTCATCAGGGGATTCTTGTGAGTGTTTTCGTCTCGATCCAGTGTTAGCGACTGGAGACAGCGTTCTCTTCAGAATCCCTCGAGGTATATCAGTAAATTCTCCATCATGTGACCGTCGTTCCTGGGCTGACGATGGTCGCGTGACATTTTCCATCACGTCACTTTTTCTGGTAGGTAAAAGGGTGCATGATGAAGACAATGTGCGTCTTTCAAAAGCTGCAGAACTGTTCTGTCTATCGTGGCGACCGGAAAGTTTCATGAATGTGTCTTCGATACGAGAATCGCACAACTAAACAATGAAGAAAAAAATCAGCCTCGATTCGTTCGGATTGCATGATTTCGTACCCTAGACTGCCGTTGTAGATACTCTTGGACGTCACTTGTTGAGATAGAATGTGGTTGTCGATGACCATGATGCATTTTTCAGGTCTCGTTGACTACACCAAGTGACAAAACTAAAATGCCTCGTTATTCTTATCAATCCAGCAGAAGCAGATAAACTTGGTCACTCAATATTTAGCAGACACCAGCAGCTAATGTTCCCATCAGATAAAAATCCAAGGTTGCGAAAACAAATGTATTGATGAGGATTACTACGCCATTGGGGAGGGTTATTGAGTCAGTATTGTTGGTTCAATGAGACACGATGTTACGTTTAACGTTGCTAGTATCATCGAAAGTGTGGTTATCTACGAAGTTTGACCCTATGTTAGGTATCATTCCAATATGACCACAACGTCATGACCACTGGATCAATCGGAGTGTGGAAAAGATAACTGGAACTTGACCGATAGCTTGACTGCACTGATCTACACGACAATATTAACATCCGACTGGATAGCATTAGCCTTGCTAGAGAAAAGAGAAGCCATTGATCATTGAGAGCAATTCCTTTATGAAGTGGATGGATTACACGCTGAAATACAGGGTAAAGGTAACGTATCCCAACGTCGACGGCGAGTATATCGTCACAACCATGGCCAAATCGCTTGGGCTGAATGAATTGCCGAGGTATTTCAAATTGATGGATAAGCATAAGATGTTCCAAAATGTGGCGGAATACTTGCGGGATACGCGTTATGATCTTTAAAATGAGGAATCTTCACCAGACCTGTTAGAAGTTAACTCCTCACTCCCGTCACGAGAATCAACCACCCGATCCTCTATTGTACATCAACCACTAAGGATGGGCGCAGAAGAAGTTAGTTTAGAAATTGTTCTGCCTGGTAACATAAAGACTAAAGACTGTTAATCTTCTGGTTGAACAGCTAAATGTTTATTGTTTGCCATTCTAAGTTGTGGCACAAGTGTCTGGAAGGAGTAGACCGTCGTAACTCTATCATCCGCAACTCGTTCTGGGACGTCAAAGACATTCCAGATCACTTTGTTTCGTACTCACAATCCGTTTACGTCTCCAGAAAGTGAAATACTCTTTTATCATCGCCGGATAATGCACGGATGCATGCTGTTAACATTATCATTCAACTGGAAACATGCTACGTCGATTTTGAGGAATTTCAAGGGCGACAACATACAACGTGAAACAAGTGCTGACAGCTCAGTAAAAGTCAGCTTTCGTGCCTGTTTACATGGGTGAACCGTTGGAATTGAGTCCAATTCGTTCTAGGTTCTAGCCGTTTTGTCATTTTCGGTTTGGCTTGGAGAGTCCCAACGATTCGTGCGCAATGTCGGACAAGTTGACTGTGATCGTGATAGTGTTCGCTGGATTGGCGACAAACTTTAACGTTGATGCAGCAGCTAATCCGATGGACTTCCCTGCGTGTCCTCAACGTCATCAACCTGAATTTTACTGCTGTACGACATCCAACAGTACACGTGAAGTGTATACAAAATTTCGACGACCTAAAGGTGGAGACTACGAGGAAGACTATACAATTGGGTGGACTCAACCTCGACAGGTTAACTTTCCGTATGTACGCTATACACCCGACACTCCAGTCTTCTCGTACAATGACCCACAATCTATTTGTCGGATGCAAACGGTGGTGCTCAATCTTAAAACTGGTGAGATTCAACAACAGTTGCAATGTGGAAGTGAGAATGCGTCACTTGTCGAGGATTCTCAAGACGCGATGATCTTTTGGACATCACCATCGAATCCAAAAAATAACAATGCATCATTCCCAATTGGAGCAGAATGTATAAGTCTCATGCTCACGGACGACTCTGTAGACGAAGAGAAAAAGAGCTTGTGTGTAAATGATCAGGTTGTTGAACATTTTCAGTTCACGAGTTTTGGTGAACTGCAGCTCGTTGTGGTGTACTTGGGTTACTTAATCTGTTTCGCTTTGTTAGCATGGTGGAACTTCTATCGTCATTGGACATATCGCAACAATTGTGTGATGAATGAAGACGATAAGAGTGCTATTGGCTCAACTGGTTTTGCGGATCTCAAAGAAATTATCTCTCGGTCACGATATGAGCTCATTTCAGAGGTTAACTCGAACACTCAGCACCTCGTACAAACAGGATACTCTTTCTCGAACTCTGGACGTGCTGTCTTTGTTTATTTCGTGATGGCGACGGTATTTCTCCATGTTCTACTCGTCATTGTTATCTGCGACTACTACGACAGCTTCACACCTCATCTCTTTGATCCCTTGAGTACCAGTGCTACAATTTTCTTCTTGCTTTGGCTATTTGCTGCTGTGTGGTTGATTGGGATCGTTGTGTGGCAGCGAGATCTGCCAAACTTTTTCCGTGTACCAAGTCCACTACACAATTGTAACTTTGTGCACATGCTCAAGAACGATGACACGGAGGTCATGCTCACTGATCGTACTGGTGTCTCGGCCCTCGTAGCACGAGTTGAAAATTGGCTGAACAGCTCTGGAAAACTCCGAGGGTATCAGGAAACAGTGCGTGTTGAGATTGTTGGAGGCAAGCGTGTTGTCGACTTCCAACATTTACGATACGTTTATAACGAGGAAACTCGACAGTTCATTCCCTCTGAAATCTCAATCGGACATACTTACGCTGAGATTGGTGCAGCAGGAAGCTCAGGTTTGACTACGACGGAAGCACAGAAGCGTCTCCAAAGAATTGGTTTGAATGTTGTGGACGTAAATATGCCGTCACTACTGACCTCGATACTTCACGAATTCCTCACGTTATTTTACATCTACCAGATCATGTGCTACTACGTTTGGTATTATTTCACGTACTGGAACATGGGTTTGTCATGACTCTCGTAGTTCTTGGTACCGCAGTTATTAACATCTACACTAAGCGCAATATGCAAGCAGCAATTGTCAAAATGACTAGATACCGAACGGAAGTGTCTGTTCTCCGTGATAATCAATGGCAAGTGCTGGAATCATCGGGACTGGTACCTGGAGACCTCATTAAAGTTCCTGAAAATTGGGTTCTACCTTGCGATATGGTTATAGTAAAAGGTTCAACCGTGTGTGATGAATCAATGCTGACTGGAGAATCAATGCCAGTTCAAAAGTCTCCGATTCCAGACCACAGTGCTACGGTGTACGATTCTGAAGGACGTGGCAAGAATCACACGCTTTTCTCCGGTACACTAGTCTTATCTTCCGGTCGAAATGAGGAAATTCATGCAGTCGTGCAAACTACTGGTGCTCACACGACCAAAGGACAATTGATCCAGTCGATTTTGTTCCCAGTTCCGATGCGCTTCAAGTACGATGAACATCTCAAGGCTCTCATTGTACTGCTTCTCATTTATTCGTCGGTTGCTTGTGTAATTGGAATCAGTTTTCTCATGGGTAATGGCAAACTCAACAACAAAATGACAGCATTTTGCTACTGTATTTTCATGATCTCGGCTGTCGTGAGTCCTCTACTACCTGTTGTTGTTACTGTGGGGCAAGTGAACGCAGCTACGAGGTTACAGAAGAAAGGAATTTTCTCACTCAACGTGAAGCGCATCACGCTGTGTGGAAAAGTTCGTGTATTCTGCTTTGACAAGACTGGAACGCTAACTAAACAGGGTCTTGATTACCTTGGTGTACAACCAATGGACATGATTTCCAATTCCTTCTTGCCAATTACTAAGGACACCAGCAATATGATGGAAGCAACGAAATGTGCACTAGCAACGTGCCATTCAGTGGGATCTCTTGATGGTAACCTTGTCGGGAATGAAGTCGAATTGAGGATGTTCGAAGCAACGGGGTGGAAACTCATAGAACGTGAAGGTAGTCAACCAGTGGTGAAGTCACCGACTGGAGACGAATTTGAGTTCATCAAGCGCTTCGACTTCGATCATCACCGAATGTCCATGAGTGTTGTGGTTCGCCACCGTACAACAGGACGGCTTTTAGTGTTTTGCAAAGGTTCGTATGAACGAATGCAACAACTAAGTAAACCAGATAGTGTCCCGAGTGACTACAAAGCTGTAGCTGATCGACTAGCGAAGGATGGATGTTACGTGTTGGTTATGTCGTACCGAGAATTACCAAGCAACTGGTCTAACCAGCAAATCGATTCATTCTTGTCGAATCGAGACGCTGTGGATGAGGAACTGTCGCTACTAGGTTTGATATTATTCCGGAATGAGATGAAGGAAGACACAAGTGATGCTATTGCAAAGCTAAAAGCTGGGGATATTCGCGTTGTAATGATCACAGGGGATAATGCGATGTGTGGATGCTACATTGCACGCAACAGCGGTATGGTGGTGTCGGATTCACGGGTGATTCTTGGCGATATTGAGCGAACTGGTAGTGATATTGATGTAAATGCTGGTAATATTGAATGGCGTGATGTAGATAGCGGTGTGATTCTCGACCAGCAAGTTGTGAAAAATATGACGATAAACGGAGACGACGTGGAACTTGCAGTAACTGGAGCAGCATTCAATCGACTCAAGAACATGAGCGAAATGAATCAACTTTTGTTTCACGTGCGAATCTTTAGTCGCATGACTCCAGATGATAAAGTGGATTGCGTGAAAATGCACATGGAAGCAGGAGCAGTGACTGGAATGTGTGGAGATGGTGGCAACGATTGTGGCGCTTTGCGTATTGCTCATGTTGGTATTGCTCTCAGTGATGCAGATGCATCTGTTGTTTCTCCATTTACGAGCAAACCTAAGACAATTCAGTCGGTGGTTGATATCTGTCGTGAAGGTCGATGCAGCTTAGCAACATCTTTTGCATCTGTCAAGTTCCTCATCATGTATGGAGTCATTGCGTCCACTCTGAGGTTGTTTCAATGGTATAATGCTACGATATTATCGGAATGGTGCTTCATTTTGGCCGATGGATTTACACTCGTTGGGTTATCGTACGTGATCACACTGTCTGAACCACTGCCAGATCTACGAGATCAACGACCTACATCAAGTCTCATCGGTCCGTCAACACTTCTCTCACTATTGGGGCAGGAACTTATCAACGTCGTGTTTTTAGTGTCGGGTATGCACATGCTGACATCCCAGCGTTGGTATTGTCCGTTTAGCCCCGACAATATCGATCTAGCGAAATGGTGGCTCCTTTCAGACAACCACCTCGCTACGACGCTATTCTTCACAATTATCACACAACAACAACTCGCTGCTTGGGTCTTCAGCTTTGGTTCTCGTTACCGCGCCCCAATCTGGCACAACTACTCCCTGTTATTGGTATTCACAGCTCTAGTTGTTCTGGACATTTTTCTCCTGTTGGGTCCGCCAGGAAAACTCACGGACATCTTTCGTATCTCAAGCGGCACTAACGTAATGGTGTTACCAGACATCCCTATGCCTTTGACGTTTCGAATGCAGTATTTCGTGCTGCTCCTTGGAAACGTGACAACTGCTATTGTGTTTGAATACTTTGTAGTTCTAGGACCAGTGCGAGACTTATTGCGACTGAGATTCCACAAGGATCAGCTCCCTATGCGGAAGTGAGGCATCCGATGTCGCTCATTGTCTACAAATTCGTGCAAGAAAATAAAGATACTTTCGTGCATTACATGTTTGGCTGTCTTGATGGTCGCTTCCGTCGTGCTTCACTTTCATAACGGATCAATCCATTGCGTGCTGCTCCATTCAACACTCGTCCGTTTCGTGGAATTCAAACTAGTTGGCAACTACATGGAGACATTCCTACTTTTGCCAAACCGACAGGTCTGAGCGTTGCAAGTACTAGATAGATCACGACGGACAGGACAGGCGGATCATAGAGAACTACAGAAGAAAGTTGGCCAGACGTTTAGTGGTGCGTCTGAAACCTGCATTGCAAATGCTCCGATCTCGCGTTCATCCAGCAGTAATCCATTCTATCTGAAACCAACACCACCCCAACTCGGTTCTCCGACGGCCCAGTACTTCATACTTTTTCGGTTCGAGATAGCAGTATCATCGCATTCGCCAAATGCAAAGTCGCTCATTTCCACTTTTGCATCACCACTCGCAAGTCTTCGAACTACAACTCCACAGTTGTCCATCGTACAATCATGAAAGTGTTTTCTGCATTGACCATAGCATTGTGTATTTCAACGGTTGCTGCTTCCGGATGTAAGCCGTCGAAAAAATACCAAACCGCTGGAGAAGAGTCCTCTCCGTCCAGCTATACTGATGTCGATGCACATTCTACCAGTGGTGAATCCTCTTCGTCTAGTTACAACGATGGTGACACAAACTCTACCGGTGGTGAATCTTCACCGTCCAGCTACACTGGTGTTGAAGCTCAATCTACCAGCGATGAATCATCTCGGTCCAGCTACAATGCTGATACCAGCAGAGACTCCTCCGTAGATGTTGGTGGTGACTCCGAGCGTGGTTATGGTGAATTAAGCCTGGACGAAAGTAGTTCAGGATTTTCTTCGTCTTCACAGTCGTTTTCAAAACCTTTTCGAAAGGTGAAATCGCTGCAAGCTCGTGTCCAAGGTGACATGCCTCAATGGAATTCAGACAACCAGCGCTTCGTTTCAACATACTACACTACGTTCGACGAGAAATACCGAGCTGTACTCGATACCGTCAACATGGCAGCAGTTGAAGGTGCACTAAAATATGTGCAGGCCGAGTGCATCAACGCATCTGTGGTAACCAACTGCAGAAGGAAAAACAACATCAAATATGTTGTTTTCTACGAGACGACGTTGGTACAGCCTGCTGCTTCAATGGAGTACTATGCCAACGCTACGAATGAGCACGCTTTTGCAATTGAACATTGTCCGTTCATGCCAATGGACGGAGGTCAATGTGATCCAAACGCTGATGGTACGTTCCCGGATGTATGTAACCAGTATATTGGAGCTGCTGGACAACCCGATTTGGGATTTTGTGTGGGTGGCACACTGCAAGATAACGAAGTTATCGCTCCATATCCCCATAACTACTGGTTCTCTTTCCCGAATAGTTGTCCACAAAGTCAATGGAGTGACAAGACCGAAGCTTGTCGTGCCGAGTTCTCTGGTGGGATGTGCGCTCTTGGAGTGGAGCCCGATGGAGAAACATGCACGTTTTCATATGAGGTCCTAGGCTACATTCCGCTTGACGATGTTGTAGGCATTACATCGATTGTCAACCCCGACACTGGTTTAACCTACGCCAACTACTCCGAGTTTTGCCAAGCTGGTGGTGTGGAATTCAGCGTCATAGTGTCTGGGGATGAGGTCACATGGCTAGATGGACTTGAATTCTGGACTAACCCGGGTGACAGTGAGGCCAATGCGGACCGTGCGGAGAAACTTGTTTCCGCTTATAGCGCTTTGGTTGAGAAGAATGCCGTGACGATCGATGGTGGAGTGATGCGACCACTTCCTTCGGTATCGTCACTCACAGGTGCTAACCCTCCGTGCTACGAGAACAGTTTGCTCTGTGCAGACGCTGAATTTGGATGCAAGCGGTCGTATCGTTCGCAGATCTGCGAGGTATGCACATATGCAGATTCAGGGTGCGTCAAAGCTCCACTGCGTAACTGAGCCATCAGCTCAAGTATATCACACAAGTGCTAATCTAGAAATTACTTGGTGTCTTTTGCTATCGTGTCAATGCTCTAGTTACTATCTAATCCTTTTGAAGCTAAAATACATCCTCACTTGATGGATAGACAATTGTTAGATTCATGAGACTTGCCAACCGAAACTTATGGATACTTTCAAATTGTCCATTGGACTGAAGTAATTCTGACAGATTCATTACATTCGTTTAATGGTTGAGAGCTGCGGGTTTCGAGGTATTGGAGTTTAAGTAGGAGTTAGCATAAACAACTACCAAACGTCAAATTGACTCTTGAGTGTCAATTGAATCGATACACGTGACCGCTGGAGGCTCAAGTGTGAACTCACTATGGGCATGGGCCATCCGACTTCTCCCAAATAATCTGGAGGGTTTCACAACCATGCATCTGCATCTTGCACAAGTTTCCGTAGGTGACGCCATCAGTTCCGCACACCGGTTTGTTTTCGTCGGTGCATTTCTGGGCACAAATGTCGAAGGTACTTTGGCTGGAACTACCGTCAGCTTCGGAGGTACCGATGAAGGCGACTGCGGCGAGTATGATTGCAGCTGCAAATTTCATTTTGCTGACTCGAAGTTGTGGGAGCTCAGAAAATTCAAGAATGAACTACCCAAGCACTGAAGTTCTTCGGATGCATCATACGGGATTGCATTTGGGACTGGATCCCATCCAGAAGTCAATGCATTCATACATGCAACTATCCAGTTCAGTGATGACGGCGCTTGTACAGTAATCTGCGTGAATACCGGCTTATAGTCGGTACTACAATCGGTGTGTTTTGTCAGAGAAATGTTGCTTGCCTAAAATCGTATAGGAGATGATAACCCCTACAAGTAAACCTACTTACCGCACTGAGTTGGTGCGAGGATGCATGATCGAAGGTAAGTGCTTCATGTAACGAGGGGTATATACCTCAGACAGGGTACTCCCTCTTAAAGTAGATGTACTTCTGTGAGTATTCGTTTTAGATAGTCAGTGTGGGCCACACCACTGCCACGTAGGTCTGGTGGCTGAGGGCCAATCAATAGCAATAGACCTAACTTTTTTATGCATATATAGAACAAACCATAGTTAATTAGTAGATTGTATGACAGCTAATTATCTATAAATAAATCATTCTAAAACTTACGCTAAACTGGCTATTAAGTCCCCTACGACCAGGGACTAGTGAACTGCTGTTCACTTAGAGTTTGTAAACTCTTGATAGCACGTTTCCTCAACTCGTGTGATCCCACAGCCATACTGCTTGTAACTTGGCACCACACAGGATTAGTGAACAAAGCAAGTTTTAGTTTCATGCTAAATTAATTTATCTCAGTATATACTTTCTTTGCCCTACTCAGCATCACTTGATGCACTAGAACCTTTATATGTATCAGACATTCGGCAGATTACTGTGCTGCGAATAGTACTGTCAACGTTATCGGTCATGACGTCACCGGGACATCAAGATCCGCGATATCACAGGTGCTACGGTAACTAACGTATAGCGCAAGATATCACCAAGGAAATGCTATATAATAATTCGCCAAAAACGGATATGAAGGAGCCAGTCAGCGAAGCCTAATTAGATTTGCGGTAAATGTGATAAAGCCCATATCTAGGCTATTGTTATCGGTACATCCAAGGAAACGGTTACACTACTTGGACTTGCATTTATTATGAAACAAGATCTGTGACGGGGTCACACGAGCACCTTGCTTAGAGGAAGCGTGCTATTAAGAGTTTACAAACTCTAAGTGAACGGCAGTTCACTAGTCCCTGGTCTTAGGGGACTTAATAGCCAGTTTAGAGTAGATTTTAGACTGATTTATTTATAGTTAATTAGGTCCATTTGGCCTGTAATACAAATTACTAATTAACTATACTTTAACCTAATTATGCATATAAAAGGTAGGTTTAATGTTATTGGTTGGCCCTCAGCCACCGAACCTACGTGGCAGTAGTGTGGTTCACACCATAGTGTGATCCACACCACTCCAACAGAGTATTAAAACAAATACTCCCAGAAGTATATCTACTTCTAAAGGCGGTACCCTTTCTGAGGTACCCCTTCATGTAACCCCGTTACATCCTCCCCCACTTAGGTTGGAAACACCCCCAACCAATGAGGAGTTAGGAAGGAGAGCGCCGCTCTCTTTCCTTTCCTTGTCGATACCCATCGACGAGCCACCGTTGTGGCTTGAGGCTTCCATTAAGCCTTTCAGCGCGTTCGAGACACCCCGAGGTTTCCACGTCAACCTCTTTCAAGATGCCCAAGAAGGCAAGCACCCACGGCACTTCGGCGCCTTCTAAGTCTAAGACCACGAGGTCAAGGACTGCTAAGGCCAAGTCGAACGACAAGGCCGCTCCGCGCAAGGAAGCCCGCAAGGCGGCTTCCGAGGCAACCAGCAAGCGCACCGCTGCTGCTGCCAGACAAGGAGGGAGCCCGCGACGCAGTCGCTCGCGCTCCTTGTCGCCCGACGATAGGCAGAACCCTCGGTTCACCTATCGGGACCACAGTCCCCGGACTTCGATATCCCTATGATCACGGGATCAGAGTCTGATGGGGACTCTCCTGGATCGCCCAAGGATCCATCTTCTTCTCAGGATGCTCCTTCACAGGACGCTCCTGCTGATGATGCTGAATCATCCGAGGCGAAGGCAGCTTCGACGAGTGTGCCTGCCAAGAACTTTACCTTAGACGAAGGTAAGGCTCGAGCCCAAGCTGCGAAAGCAGCTTCTTCAAAACGGGCTAATGAAGGTGCTGCTGCTAAGAAGCGCGCAGCCCCTGAGAATTCTTCTCGCGAATCTGGTTTCTCGAAAGACTACCATAGTCTATTCGACTCCTCTTCGGATGAGAGTGAAGAGGAGGGGGCTGTCACCGAGCCCCAAGAGATCTCTAATGATCTCGATGAGCAGCAGGAGCGCTATCAAGCTGCTCAACTGCAAGGCACTCCTGTGCCTCCCACGCCGGTGTATCCTCGCGGATATTACCCACCGGATGCGGGGTCTGGGTCTCCCATGTTCTTGGAGCACCTCAAGGCCCCTCGTGGTCTAAACCATCGGCGCACTTCACGTGGCCCCTATGAGCGTGACTTGGTTCAAGATGAACCACTCATTGTCAATGACATTGAGGCCACTAGGTGTGTGCTGCTCGCACCACACCGAATTCCTCTTAAGGAATTTACAAGTCTTCGTAAGAAGTCGGAAGACCATTGTGGGTTCTTCCCCGTGTGGGGGTACCCTTGGGTACAGCCCGAGAACACCACTACCCAGAACCAGGCAGAAGACCTGTTCTGGAGATGGGTTTCTCTGAAGAACTTCACACTTCAGAAGTTTAAAGAACTTCGCGAAGATCGCCTGCTGTCCTATGTCTTGAACCAGCGCGATCTTCGTATTGAGTTTGCCCACTTGATTGCCAAGCGGCAACTCCACTCCGTCTTGGAGAGATTTAGACAACAATCTAAGTCTAGCGCTCAAGATGAGCGCGGGTACGGTTCCGTCAACCCTAGAACCGTACACCGTGAGGCGGCTAAGAAGCCGCGGACTACTTACGCCCCGGCTGTTGATCCCAAATCTCAACAGCCTTCGGGCAGTCAACCCGGAGCCGGTCTTCCGGCTCCCACGAGTTCTGTGACGAGGGGTAACCCCGCCACTTCACAAGCAGCTGGCGCTTCCCAGAGCGCCACCGCTATAGAGCGAGCCGCTCCACATGGTAGTGGAGCTCCCCGTTCCGATCAAGGAGGGCAGGAGGAGCTCCCACACGCGTTTGAGTACGAGGCTCCTTCTAAGCCGTATCCTTCTGGACCCTCATCTTCGGGTCGGGACTCTGTGGGGTCCCTATTAAGTGACGAGGTCCGTCAGCTTCGAGATCGCGTCTATGCGATCGAGATAGCCCTTGGGCTTGGACCTGGTGGTCAGGCTGCCTCTCAGGCTGGCAAGCCGGGGACCCTTGAGGTCCTTCGCCAAGATTTGGACGCTCTTGGTCGTGAGACTCATGAGCTCCATGGGCGCGTTGACCGCCGAGCTCCGGCTGCTGCTTTGAAGGAGCTCCGCCGAGGCTTAGACGCTCTAAGCCATGCGGTGCATGGTCGGATGCCCTCTTATGAGCCGCAGGGGTGCTCGTACCACTCGGCTTATGGGTATAGCTCTTACCCAAGCTCTTCCCATTCGGTACCGTCATACCCGTCGCATGACTCGCGTGGGTACCAGTCTGTTTGTTTATCATTCACAGGCTTCGACACCGGCAACTCCGGTTGTCCAGAGGACTCAGCCTCGTTTCGAGGAGGTGAGTTCTCACCTTGGTCTTCCCCCGTCCGAGAAGGAAGACCCAGCGGATCGTGATACCGCTTAAGACGCCCCACGTAGAACGTCGGGTGCGTCGCCATTCACTTTGGGAGGTCAATGGTGTACGCCGCGCCATGCCTGGCCAGGACCGCAAAGGGTCCGATGATGCGGTGATTCAACTTGTTGCTCTCTACAGAGCTAACCATCTTTAGCGGTAGGTTCTTAGTGTCTAGTAGGACTAAGTCCCCATTCCTAAACACGTTTAAGTTTCCTCTACTTTTTGTGTCAGAGTACTCCTTTTGTTTGTCTTGGGCTAACGCCATTGCGTCTCTAACTCGGCTGATCAGCGTCAGCCTGTTGTCTATAAACGATGACAACTGTCTTTGTAAAGACTCTGGTCCAATGTCTGAGGTCTGGGAGGAAAAGGCTTTCTGAGCCTCTCCCCCACTTACGATGGAGGCCACGGTGCCTCCCCGCAAGGTTAGCGGCACCTGGGGGTGTGGTAACCCATTCAAGTAGAACAGGGTAAACCCCGTTGATGCGTGTACCGCATTGTTGAGTGCAAACTCAACCATAGGAAGCTGGTCTGACCAGGACCGAGGTGATTCCGCACAGATACCGCGAAGAGTATCTTCGATCACGCGATTAACGCGCTCCGTCTGACGATCCGTCTGCGGATGGCCCGCAGTCGGCATCGTCAACTTAGTTCCCAACAATTGGAACAGGGTGTCCCAGAACGCACCCGTGAAACGCGGGTCTCTGTCCGAGACGATGGTCTCTGGTAGACCATGATAGCGAAACACGCTATCTAGGAACAGCTGTGCGGCCTGTTTCTTGGTGACCTTGTCACGTACCGGAGCAAGATGTACCATCTTGCTCAAGTGGCAGACAAACACCAAAATACCGGTGTTGCCCTTGCCATCGGCTGGCAGGCCGAAGACGGAGTCGGAACTCATCGACGTCCAACAATCCGCTGGCACTGGAAGGCTCTGTAATGGAGCCGAGGCGTGGCCCAAAGGCTTCACCCTCTGACATGTTTCACATGTCTTGACATAGTGTGCCACCCACTTATACATGCGGGGCCACTAAAATGTCTGAGAGACCACTTGGTAGGTCTTCCCTCGGCCGAGGTGGCCACCAATCGGCGCATCATGCGCCTCCAGAAGTATGTCATACTTCAGATCCTCGTCGTTTGGAACGACAGCCCGAGGGGGACCTCGAGGGTCTACTCTGTAGTGGAGTAACCCATCGGCCAGCTCATAACAATGGAGCTGTGCCCGCTGTCGAGGCGAAAGCCTATCGCCTTTGGCGTCCTTGCCATCGGACAAGAACTGCTCCAGTGGTGTGTAGTTCTCGTCCTCCTGATACGCCAAGCGTATCCGATCATATAGATCTGTCGTGACCCGACTGACATGAGCTAGCTCATAGTCAGGTCGACGCGACAATGCATCGGCAAGCACGTTGAGCTTGCCCGGCTTGTATTCAACGCGGAAGTTGTATTCCGCGAAGAATGACAGCCACCTCGCCATCCGCTGCGACAGATGCGGCGAGGTGGTGGCAGTCCGCAAGGACGCGTGATTAGTGTAGATCACAAAGGGCCTTGAGCCCAAGAGATGAACTCTAAATTTGACAAGAGCATACTTCATTGCAAGTAGCTCCTTGTCATGAACGGGATAGTTCCGTTCGGCAGCTTTCAGCTGCCTGGACTGGAAGGAGATGACGCGTTCGCGTCCTTCATCGTCCTTCTGCAACAGCGCACAGCCTATTGCATAGTCAGAAGCGTCACAGACGACGCTAAATGACTTGTTTTCGTCCGGCAATGCCAGGACTGGTGTATACTGTAAGCTCGCCTTGATGCTGTCGTAAGCATCCTGGTACTGTTGCTCCCAGACCCAGTCGGCATCCTTCTTTAAGAGATCCGACAAGGGTCGAGCTAGTTCAGCTTACCCTGCGCTGTACTTATGAAAATAGTTGGCTAAGCCCAACCACTTCCGGAGGTCCTTCTGCGACCTCGGGGTCGGCCAAGCCGCTATGGCCTTGACCTTCCCTGGATCGGCGCGTACGCCGACCCTGCTGACAAAGCAGCCAATGACTTTATCTCCTCGGCTGCAAAGACGCACTTGTCGATGTTGGCATAGAGCTTGTTAGCTCTCACGACCTCAAACACTCGACGGAGGTGCTCCAAATGCACCTCCATAGCCGTCTGGCCACCTTCGGCACGGCTATGGACGAATATATCGTCAAACTACGTCTGAGCGAACATACGCAAAGGTCTAAACAATTGTGTGACCAAGCGATTGAACGTCGCTGGGGCATTCGATAGCCCTGTGGCATCACTAGCCACTCCCAGAGTATCCCACTCGGGGTGCTCGCTGCGGTGAGAGGAATGTCACTCTCCCGCATCAGGATCTGGTAGTATCCGTCCACCAGATCCAGGGCACTGTACAGCGTACAGCCCGACATGTTGTTCAGCAACACATCCTTGCGAGGGATCGGCGTCAGTGCCGGTAACGTCGCATTGTTCAGCTTGTTGTAAGCGTGAACCAGACGCCACTTCCCGTTCGGTTTACGAACGCAGAAGGGTGGCGTCGAGTGCGGGGACTTCGACTCCCGCACCATGCCCGACTTCGCCTTATCGGCGAAGAAGGCATCTATGACCTCGCACTGCTCGCGAGGTAGAGGCCACTGCCTCGTGACACAATACTTTGTGCTAGGCACAAGATCAATCTCGTGCCGAACTCCCCGATCCGGCGGGAGTTGGGATGGTGGGTGCTTCGACACCACATCCGAGTACTCTTTCACAAGAGGATACGGATCCTCCGGGTTCTTGAGGATCTCAGAACCCAAGCGCGTTGCACGCTGCTTCGTGAGCCCCCAGGATATCCTCGTCCGTCACGGAGGAAGAGTTCAAATCTTCAGGAGAGGTCTCCGGCTTCAGGAGCACCATCTCCACAATCTCTCCGGCCTTCAACTCGGCCAGGAAGTCCTTCATGGACAATTCCTCGAGGTTCAGCAGTGCTGACATGCCTCCTGATGGACGGCACCTGCCTTCACTTGACGACCGGACACGCCGTCGAAGACATGGCATTGCTCTTCGACCGGCCGTGCCGGTGGAGTCTCAGACTCCGAGTGTGGTACTTGCCTATCCTCACGGGAGGTGCTCAATGGCACCTCCGCCCTCGTACTGGTCTTCTTGACCCCGCGTGGAACTCTGTTACCCACGCTAGAGACGCATGCTGCTCTCTCGATCTTCTTCTCGGTCTCTTCGACCTTGCGTGGAACTATGTTACCCGCTTGCGGACCTATGTTACCCACCTGTGGACCTATGTTAACCACACAGGAGACGCCTATAGCGCTCTCCTCAGCAGCATCTCCAGCTTGCGGACCAATGTTACCCGCCTGGTCAGTGCCGTCCGGCACTGCCACAGTTGATGCTCTTACGGCGCGACGACTCTCGGCGTTGGAACTTGCCGTCGTAGCGATCCCACACGCTTCGTAATGGGCCTTGGCCTCACGACCGGTTGCGAGGCTGATCGCAACATCTTCGTTGGAGTCCGTGACTCCCAGTACTTCTTCGGGCGCATAAGCGCCTTGGCGACCATCTCTGGCGCCCCAGTCCCGGACAGAGGTGGGAACATTACTCACCAAAGCTCTGTCGGAGACTGAGGGCCGGCTAGCCCAAATGGCTTTGCCGCGCCAATCGATCCAGGGCTCGTGCTTTTCGAGCCACTGCATGCCCAGGATCAAGTCGTACTTGTCCATGTCTAGGACAAGGAACGACTCCGTGCTGTCAAAGTCCTCAAACTTTACAGCCAGGTCCATACGGACCCCAGGTACGTTAACCACCGTACCATCGGCCAGTCTAACCGAGACCTGGCCCCTGCCTTTGCTTTCTCGCAAAACATCGGCATAATTGTCGCCATTCCGCGCGACCGTCTGGCGTCGAGCAAAGTTCGTCGACGCCCCAGAGTCAATCAGGACTCTAAAGGGATCTCCATATCCCCGTACACTCGCGTGTACTACGAGCAGTCCGCCGCTGCTCTTTCTCGTTTCGAGAGCACCTAGGCTCTCAGGGGCTAAGCCTCCAAGGCGTGCGCCGTCCGCACTCCTACCATGGGGACTTAGATCTTCTCCAGTAGGGCGCCCCGCCCCTACTGGTGACCCCGGTTTACCTGGCTCTTGGGTCGCGGCTTCTGCCACGGGCCCCTCGAGCCCCTAGGTTTAGAAGGGAACTTCCTTTGCCCTCCCGCAGGGCAGGCACGTTGCATGTGCCCGAGCTTCCCACATCCGTAGCAAAGGATGGAGCTCTGTACGGCCGTACCCAGTTCCATGGGTACCGCCCGGTGCTAGCTCCAGCTGCTGGAGCTCCTTGCACTGCGCCTGACGACGCATTGTGGTCTTGCCACACCGACGTAGGAGTATGAGTCTGTCGGTGGCTGTACTCCTCTTTGAGGGCGATCTGGATCGCCTCCTCCATGGTGTTCGCATGCACGCGGAGCAACTGTGTGCGGGATGGGCCCACCTTCAGGCCATCCATGAACACTGTCACCTTGATGTGTTCGGGTAGGGGGTTCCCTACCAGAGATGCAGCGAGTACTCGCATCTCTTGGATGTACTCATGCAGCTCACGTTTCCCTTGTTTACAGGCAAGGAAGCGCGAGCGCTGGCGATACTCATAGTTTGCCGGAAGGAAGGCGGCTTTAAGCTGTTCACACAGCTGAGCCCAGGTTGTGAAACAACCCGGCGTTGTCGCTTCGTGCGTGTACGCCCAAAGATGCCCACCATCTTCCGGACCGACTCAAACTGAGAGTCGGTCAAATGAGGGAATTCCCCTCTATCCATCTTGGCTTACCTTGTAGGAGCCACAGAGGATTCAGGTAGTCAATCTACCCGCGTAGGCGTGGATTGACTACAAGTGCTACCAAGTGTGACGGGGTCACACGAGCACCTTGCTTGAGGAAGCGTGCTATCAGGAGTATACAAACTCCTAGTGAACGACCGTTCACAAGTCCTGGTCTTAGGGGACTTAATAGCTAGTTTGGAGTAGGTTTAAGACTGATTTAAATTTATAGGTCATTAGGTGATTTGGCCTGTAATACAAACTCCTAATTAACTATACTTTAATCTAAATATGCATATAAAAGGTAGGTTTAATGCTATTGGTTGGCCCTCAGCCACCGAACCTACGTGGCAGTAGTGTGGTCCACACCACTCCAACAGAGTATTAAAACAAATACTCCCAGAAGTATATCTACTTCTAAAGGCGGTACCCTATCTGGGGTACCCCTCATGTAACCCCGTTACAAGTAGTTTCATGCTAAATTAATTTATCTCAGTGTAGACTTTTTTGCCCTTACTTGATGCACTAGAACCTTTATATGTATCAGACATTCGATATTCACGCAGATTATTGTACTGCGAATAGTACTGTCAACGTTATTGGTCATGACTCGCCGGGACGTCAAGAGCCGTGCCATCACAGGTGCTACGGTAATTAACGTATTGCGCAAGATATCACCAAGGAACGCTATCTAATAATTGGTCAAAAACGGATATGAAGGAGCCAGGCAGCGAAGCCTAATTTGATTTGCAGTAAATGTGATAAAGCACATATCCAAGCTATTGTTATCGGCACACCCAAGCAAACGAATACACTACTTGGGCTTGCTTTTAGAAGGAAACAAGACCCCTCCAGGTGGTACATCAGCAAGTAATTGGCAATGGTGTACCGCAAAAACGAACGAGTACGGTTCAATCTTGAGCCTGGCCAGGAGGCTTTGCTCTCTGGTCGCTCGTCTCGCTTCATACTTCTTGATCACCGTCTAACATCAAACGTCCTACTAGTCGTCCCAGCTCTATCGTTTACCATGGAAGAATTAGGCATGAGGGAGAACCAAGAAGACGTCGACGTAAATACGTTAACAACCCCAAGAACAAGAGGTGGAAAAAAACCATAGCAACCACTTAGAATAAAAGCAAAAGCGAACTCGGAATGTTCAAACGCATATAGATCAAATGCAACTCCAATAAGAACAGCACCGCCGAACTAGAACCGCTCTGTCAAACGCAACTCGGTCACTATCGATGACGCCTGTGGCAGAGCCGAGTGGGGCTGTTATCACTGTCAATTTGAGTATTGAGGGTCTTGGTCTAGCCGACCTTCCACCTGGGGAGGTAGCCTTCATAACGCTAAAGCATAGAGTGAAAGCGTATTGGTAATTCATTCTCTGCATAGCTGCTGACACGTACCGGATATTACCTTTGAACCCGCTCACCCGCGAGCACGCCAAGAGCTTGTGGTGCGTGCGCCGCAAGGAAGAGCTGCCAATAGTAAAGCGCAAGAGTGTGGCCAGACCTCATATGAGCAATTATCATCCTGAAGAGCTAAAGGCTTTTCAAGATTCTCAGCAGCGACTTTCAGCACTAGAAGTCTCACGGGAACTAGTTCACATTTCGAGAGTGCAGACAGTTCGGTTCAACAGCGCTTTGGAATGCTACTTGCTGAATGGGCCAGTGCGGATGTTCGACTTGTGAGCATAACCAACCATCAGGGCCTCGTCAGGGTTATTGAGTTCGTGGATAGCGGATCCCAAAAGGTTACAGTTCCTTCTCGACAGAAAGTGACAACTTTTGTTTACACGAAGGCAGCACGTTTTCAGGTATCGATTAGGGTCCGTTTGGAGGACCCAGAAGAATACGAGATTTATTCTGGTTCTGCACTTCTATGACTTGTGAAAATTTTATCAGCCCGACCATACACTATGTGACCAATCCATTTGAGATGCAATCGCGGACGCCTGAGGTAACAAGCATTCCTGGAAGACACGACAGCGGAGCAATTACAAGCGTATTATCTCGTTCGTTTTCATGGTGGCGGGTTGATCCTTAGAAGTGTGTTTATTCCTACGAGAAGGAACGTCGAATATGGTGAGTGCCTGTTCAAAACTTGGCGTACAGCTCATGTCATGTGTAGCACACTCACTTCAACCGGTTGGTGGCACCGCGCTGACGCAAAAATCTAAAGAGAGAGAAAAACAGTAGATGCCCATCGTATCATAAATGAAGAAAGTGTAGCAGACGGATTGTTTACAATGAGTCTTTCATCACACTACCCTTAGGCTTGAGTGTTGACAACACGTGGTTGGTCGACCAATCGGAATCTCAGAGTGGGATTGGATCGGAGAGCGATGAAGCCGACGATGAGCCTGAAGAATGGATTAGTGATGCAGATACTAACTCTTTATGTGAAGAAATAGTCAACTTGTTGAGGAAGCTGAGAATGAAGCTAACGCTGACATACGTGTAACTGACATGGAGATTGTGCGTCAATCCGTTCGTTGTTTCTGCAAGTTGGCAAAATACTTTCGTAGCTCTCAGAAAGAACGTACCCGATTACATGACTTTCAACCAGAGAGACGAAACCCACTTACAGTGAAAACGGACAGCTGTAGTGCGGGGATATCCACAGCCATGCCCAGGTTGTCGTTGATGAACCAAAGTGGTCGGTCTCGTGTACAGCGGACAGCCAGATATTACCCACAGGAATAACGCAAAACAGGATCACAAGCTGCCATCACGCCACGCGTGATGACAGAATAACGACATCTTTGTTGACAGTAACGACAGCCAACCAAGTGGATCACGCGCTCCGGCCTCACAAGAAGCCACAGCGCCAGCAAGAGTAGAATAGGACTGCTCACTTGTCAATTTCCTTAGAAATAGACTTTGGCCACATTTACCTGGGCGTTCGCCAACTCCCCCATCGTGTCTTCAATTCCTGCAGACACTACCCAACCCGATGGAACAGCACGTTGGCTATGATTCAGCGCTTCGTCGAATTACGATCCACCGTGAAAGAGTTTTTTATTTATTTGAAAGCAACCCCAGGGACGGTGGAATTTAACGACGTCTCCACACAAAATTTGACCCGTCCAATAGCTGAACAGTGGTTCACAATTCAATGCCTAGTTGATCTTTTGGCACCATTTAGTGTTGCTACGAAAACACTCGATGATGAAACATATCCTACGTTGATTTCTCTATACCCCGTCATTTCGTCTCTCAAGATGATGCTTAGAAATAGATTGATGTTCGAGCAGATCTACGGGGTTGTTGAGAACGAGCCATTTGCTCAGCAAGTATTATTCACGATGCATTCACTTCGTCGTGGGTTTCTAAAACTGCTGAAGAAGCAGTTCGACACGGTTATAGCAGGTGATATTCTCTGGGTTTCATTACTGTATCCATATATGACCGACTCCAACCTTTATACAGATGATTAAAACGCCAGAGCGAAACAAGGCATATTGAATGCAATCTTTGAGATGAAGAAGACTGTTGATCATCATGCTTCCCTCGATCGACCCGATTTCCAGAGTCCAGTAAAGGTAACTGGAAATCCGGAAGAACAGGCTCGGATGCATATGCAACGACTGAGGTACACCTCAAGGATGCGAAACCCACGAAGAAGCGTGGCAGAGGATCAGATGAAACAAGAGTGCACATGGGAGTTCAGCGATTACATGAAGGAATCTAATGGAGCAAAGATTGGTAAAAATCAAAAGAATCCCCTATCTTCATTAGAGTGGTGGAAGGAAAACTATTCAAAATTCCCGACGGTCGCTCCACTGGCGCGTAAGTGGCTTGGATGTATCGCCACTTCAGTCCCCTCCGAACGCGGATTCTCTACTGCCCGGAACATGGTCACAAAGCGGCGAAGTACCCACAATTCCGATACCGTCCGGGATATCGTATTCATGGCTCAAAACGTATCTCTGTAGTAAGGTGCCTGTGTAGGCGATGGACTTGATATGCTTGATGAGTTGAATCGTTGGCTGAGTGTACATGGGTTTGGCGTTCATTATTCAATGATCTCGGAACAATGTCCGTTACAACTATCCACAGTATATATTCGATTGCTTTTGAATTTTTAAAGCAGTCATTGCACAATGGACTCCTAACCGAACATTCTAATGTCACCAGCTCCATCATAAATAGCTTCTGACAACACGATCACATTTATAGCAGAAACACACCGGACTAGAGGCATAATAGCCGGAAATATCAGTACCCCTAGCACGGCAACTCGCGGCGCACAGTAGAAGCTGATAATAGTGTAGTCGCAATCGAAGTTGTGCGTTGCGATCGTCGAGCTCGCCGCAATTAGGCGCTGCAGGGACAGATTGAGAAACGTAAATGTAGATGGACACGGTACTTTTAATGTGGGAGGTGGCATGACTTCGCCAATTTTGACAGTGACTTCTATAATGCTCAAATTTTCCATTTCGTTTTCCACCATCAACTCTCGATGATGTCCCAAGACGTGTTCTCTTTCAATTTGGCTTCTCATATAATTCTCAACTACATCTAGATGTGACGAAGTGACATCACTTTGTAGACACGAAGATGGACCCGACCAGACAGCGGCGGGGGGCATGACAAGCAAATGCGAGTGTGATCCGTCTATGATGCCGTGATTTCGCAATCCACAATCCCACGACCCGCCATCAGTCGGCCCACGATCTGACTACCCGCGATCTGGTTACCCGCGATCCCAGCATCCGTGATCTGATACTTACGATCTGAGACCCACGATCTGGACCCACGATCTGGACCGAGATCGAAATGGTGCAATCATTTAGACAACCCCGAGTTGTCGGGATGGGCCATGGACAGGCGAACAGATATGTGGCGTACCACAAGTATGGTACATACGACTATGGATGGTCAGGAGCGAAGGAGCCAGCGCGAGGGGACATTGTTAGATGCATAGGAGGATAGGAAGAAGGATATTTGGGTTTCCATTGAATACAGACTGAGTTTTACCTTATACTACACAAGTGGCTTCCTGACTCCGGGCGGAACGTATATTGGCCCCCGAAGACTGATTTCTACTTTGTACCTCGCTAGCGACCTTGCATCCCGGGTGGAACGTATATTGGCCCCCGAAGGCACAAGAGTCACCGAAGCGACGGAGTATACGGCGTAGCGACGCCTGGATTGCTTGACCAGGTTCGTGATCGACTCAGCGCTCAAAGAGATCCCTCCGATAGTAAGCGGTAAGCACTGGAAAGGACCCCACACACCCAAGGACACCACGCCCTAGGACACATCGCCCTAAGGCACCCCAGTCGTAGAACAAGATATATTGGACGCTTATCTACGACTACAACCCGACGACCGCGTGAAGAAGTTTCCGCGCGATCATCAAACAATCCCGAGTACCGTCCATACGGTTCCTCAACTTACAACCAACCAAGGCATCTTCACGTCACCGGAAGAGTGCAACCCGCCCCACCGACGGGTACACAAGGTGAGACCAAGCTCAGCGTCAGCGGACAATTGGAGTACCCCCTCCGTTAGTCGGTAGTCCGGAGCACAGTGAGCAAGGGCCTTCCGGCAGACAGCAATCTCTGCCGAGCCACTTCGCCACAATGGTGCGCGTGCCCAGCTCTTCTGGTGACTCCCAGGGATTTCACCGTGAGTCCGACGAAGATGCCACCAAGATCAAGTTGGAACCTGGGATTGAGGTGTTAGCGGAAGGTGTATCGCTGCAAACGCTGCCGCGTGAAGCAGGATACACTCATCGCCAGAGCGCTGGGAGGAGCTCTGCTGATGACAAGGAGGGAGGCCCAGCGATGGACCTCGAAGAGAAACCTCGACCTCCTCCCCAGGCTCCCGCGGGAGCCCCCGCGGAACGTAACTCGCGTTACGTTTCGCCGGATGAAGACCCATTGGCGCAAGCCGATAGACCTTCATCCACCATTACCCCTCCAGCATTGCGTGCAGCCTCGAAGAAGAAAAAACCGAAATCCACGCGGAAAATGCTGAAGGCGCCTGATTCGGATGTCGAAGGCCGCGATGAGACGCAGAACTGGGCAGCGGACAAGTTTGCGTTGACTTACTATCAGAGGGAGCTGACATCATTCCTGACCGAAAACCCGGTCATGAAAATTATGCGCCCAAAGATGAGTAACATGCCGCAAGGGCCAGTAACAGCGCTCATCGAAACCTCCAACAAGCTCGAAGCAGTCCAAATTTGATGCGCACGATGAAAGAAACAGGCATCGAGCCGAAGCATTTTGATGCGAATGTGCTATTTGATCTGGAACTGGCTGCGATCCAGGATGCAACGGCGACATTGCACAAATTGCTGGTGCCACTGACCAGCAGCAAAACTCTCAGAGAAACGCCCAAGCTGACGACCTTCCGGGGTCCCGAGTACCATACCGGTTCATCCCAATACGCGTCGGCCACCTCGGAAGCAGGATCAGACACTTCAGTGGATCTACAGCGTATGACGTTGGGACCCTCAGGATCATCAATGCTACACGAGCGCAAGGCGAACGCACGCCAAAATCAGCCAGGAACGGCGTACCCTCCGCTGAACTCGGATCGTATGCATACATTTTTCAATGCAGCGATGGACCGGTTCATCAAGGAACAGCAAACGGCAAGAACGTATCCAATGACTGAACCGCAAACTGATCCCCGAGGAATGAGGGATGTCGAAATGGAGTCCGTGGGTTCACACAGTGGCTACCAGGGTGAATTCGACCCGGATGACCTCAGCATCGACGTACCCCGGTCAGCACTGGTGGCGTCCGCAGGCGTATCATCGGGTAACCAGCCCAGAGATGTCGCCGCACCACGTATCCGAGTGTCTGCGATATTGGAACTCAAGGAGTTCTCAGGCAAGGAGAACGATGAAGACCGTGCAAGAAGCTGGCTGGGCAAAGTAAAGCCCGCGTTCATTCGCGACCAAGCCTTGGACGTTGAGAAATGTCTCGTCTTTGGTGATCTGCTGACTGGCCCAGCACGCAATTGGTATAGCCAACTGAGTCGTTCCACGCGAAGCAACTGGAAGGATCTGCGGGGGATGTTTCAAACGCAATACTGCGGGCAAGGCGTATCCGTTGCAAGACAATACTACCACGCAAGAAAGCGATCCGACGAGTCACCACTGGAGTACTTGCATCGTTTGAACGTCGCCGGCCTCAGAGCAAAGCTGCCGATTAATGACGGTCCCGAAGCAACGAGACGGGAACGTGTGGAACACTACATTGAGACACTGGACGATCGCGACTTGGCCGATCAGCTAGCGATACTGCGGCTAGCAGATGCGGATGCTTTAGAAGATACGTTGCGTGCTCGTCAGCGAGCCAAAGCTCGCCAAGGGAAGGCACACGCCGGATCCAACAGATTCCGACAGAAGGCGGCCCCGACGCCTAATGCTGCCCCACCGAAGACGGCCCGAGCAGTGCAAGCGGTACGAACGACGTCGGATTCCAGTGAATCCGAATCGGATACTGGAGACTCGGGATCGGAGGACGAGTTCCGTCAAATGTATGTAGCCGCCTTTGCCGGCCGCGACAACCAGGAAACCCCGCGATCCCCACCCCGGGACGACGGAAAACCGAAGTTAACACGCTGCACTCACTGCGGATCGTCTAAACACGACGACTTGGGCTGCTGGAAGAGGTTAACATGCCAGAAGTGCAATCGGAAAGGCCACCCTTCTGACCATTGCCTGTTTGTCTGTCGTGCGTGCGGAGAGACCCACGAAGCCGGAAAATGTCCGATGGAAGAATTTTACAATTTGATCCGTCAGTGGTACGTCCCCACCAAACACGCTGGGATGTTGCCTGTCGACGCGGAGAAGATGTTAAATTAGAACGCTCGCCAGGTTGGAATCTGGTACGAGCCGAGCGTTCTAAACTCTGCATATATGCATACGTCGAGAAGAAAGCGGGACCGAAGGTTAGTAATCGGGAAAACTCGACATACAATACACGTGAAATGCATGGGAACCATACCTGGGCGATTGCGAGTCTGCGGAAGGATGAATATGCCCGTTCAAATGTGGTTATGGAACTGGACCTGTTGCCAGGAGAGTCGCGTGGGTATTGGAAGTACCATGCTCCGGGGAAGTGGTTCAAACAAGCCAAGGCTATGGGCAAGCTCAACAATGAGAGAGCCACCCTACTCTTTGACTCCGGCGCGGAAGTCTCGATCGTGGACTCCACCTTTTCTCGCAAGGTTGGATGCTACATTGACAACAGTCAGAGGCAAGAATGTGTCGGTATAGGAGAACACGCCTACATGACCGAAGGACGTACCAAAATCAAAGTCACGTTGGCTGGAACGCTGGTATACTACTTTGACGCATGGGTCGGATCCCTGTCAGGCCAGGAGGCTATCCTCGGCATGGGCTTTATGGTGCCTGCCGGAATACGGCTGGACCTCGCGGACGGAACACTTTGCCTCCCTGATGAGGTGCGTATCCAGTTGGCAGGTCGCCGCCAGTTATTCAGCGCGCACTCGAGACGATTAGAACTGGGTCATGACATCGAAATTCCTGTCGCGGACTCGGTGGAAGTTCCAATCTATCCGCGCAGGACAGATCGACAAAAGTTGTGGATCACGGGAGGTGAACGGTGGGTGCCAACACTTATCAAGGGACTGGGTCGGCGCAGCTATTTGCGAATAACCAATTTGTCCAACCAGCCTCTAACTCTTTTCGACGATAAATGGATTGGAATCTGGTTATCAGGAGATCACATACCACGACAAGCCGGCTTCGTCTCCATAGGTTCACGCCGGTATAATGAATGGCAGAGTCTTGCTTTCGAGGCAACGACGGATCGACGGGAAGACGCAGGATCGGACGATGTGACGCTGGGACCGATGGTTGAGCGACCTCGATACGATCGCCCGACTCAGATCCTGACGCGACAAGCGAATCATCCTAAGGTCGCTACGACCCAAGCAACGGATCCAAAGGGAGAGCCGAAGGTAGGCCCCTCAGAAGCTGGTATCAAGCGCGAGGAAGGAAGAGAAGTGGATGAGGTGTTCACTGAAACACCAGGGAATCCAGAGTCGGATCAAACGAAGATGCAGCCGGAAGATCGGGCCTCACTGCAGGCGGATGATGGGAAGGAGCTGTGTGAAGCGGATCAAGTATGTATCCACGAAGGCGGTGATTTGCTCGCCGAAGATGTTGAGAACCAAATGGCGGTGTTGCCGGAAGTGGTAACCACAATGGAGGAAGTCACCATCGATGACCTCCAGGTGGGAGACCCTGAGATTAATACCCCAGAGGAGATCGACAGACTTCGGCAAATCATCTGGAAGAGAGCCCATCTCTTGATTGGGAAGGGGAACGCATTACCGCCCGCTGCCTTAGGCGCGATCTGCGACATCGATGTGGGAGGAGCGACGCCGATCGCACAACGTTGCCGACGGGTCGCTCCACAATTTCGGGAGAAGTTGTCCAATCTCATCAAGGGGTTACTGTCCGCAACGATCATCACGCACTCGACCTCACCTTGGGCTTCACCAATCGTGATCATCATAAAGAAGAATGGGGTGGATATCCGACTCTGCATCGATTACCGGCTGGTGAACAGCTTGACGAAATTAATGGTGTACCCCATGCCGTTGATCAACGATCTCTTCGGAGACTTAGACAAAGTGCTCTGGTACTGTTCCTTGGAAATGGCAAGCGGGTTCTGGGTAGTCTCGATGACGGAACGCGCGCGAAAAATATCTGCCTTCATCACTCCTTTCGGGCTATTTGAATGGACGCGTATGCCATTCGGGCTAAAAAAGCTATCAGCGTCTCGTAGACAACGCACTATATGGACATCTGCGTATCGGTCCCGGACACCACCACGAGGGAATAAAAGACGTGTTCACGGAAGGCGAACCGGATCCCGAATCCGGACCGTCAGTCTTGGGAAGAAGGTCGTACATCGACGATATTTTGGTAACCGCAAACTCGTGGAGCGACCTCTGCGAAAAGGTTGAGAAACTGCTCGACGCCTGCGACCGTTGGAACCTGTCGATCAGCGTAATAAAGAGCTCCTGGGAATACCGCAAGGTTGCATATTTGGGCCACCAGGTATCGGCGAATGGGCTCGAAGCGAGTCCGAAGGATCTGGACAACTTGGCGAATCTGCCGTTCCCACAAACTCTGCGAGCGATGCAGTCCTTTTGGGAAGCCTGAACTATTATAGCCGTTTCATCGAGGATTTCGCAGTCTACGCAGCAGTCCTGTATGAGTTACGCGAGTCCGACTTTCATGAACCGCGCCGCGCCAACAAGATCAACTCGGCTGGTCTGAAACCTGGGGGCGATCCGACAAAGGCGAACGAGGACGACCGCTGGGCAAAAGCGAAGACTGCGTTCATCAGACTAAAAGAGAAAATAGTCGCAACCCCGACCTTGCGGCACTTCGATCCCTCTAAAACACCAGTAATTGTCCTCTACGCGAACAAGTGGGCCATCTCCGCAGCTTTGATGCAAGAGTACGACGGAGTCTTCTGGTCAGTGACGTTCACCAGCCGCACCCTGAAGTCCAACGAGATCAACTACGGGATGGTAGACAAAGAGGGCCTGGCTCTCCTTCGGATTTTGGATATATGTTACACGCAACTGGTAACGCGGCCGATCAAAGTATTGTCACGATATTCCACACTGGCCTGGCTCTTGAATTCGTCGGGTTTCGACGGACGTCTGGGGAAGTGGGCCGCGCTGTTGTCGTGTTGGACGCTCGAAATCACGAAGTGTGCCAGAGGGGAAGAAGAGATACTTATGGCTATCGCCGCGAGCATTACACCGCGAGATGAAGTAGATGAGGTGTTAGTAGCGATTGCGCCTTGGAAGCAACCGCGCAAGAACCTTAGCACTCCGTTGCCGACGATCGGGCCGGAAGAGGCGCTGCTGGTCGCAAGCTTTGACGGATCTGCACGTACGAAGAGAAGGGGGGAGCATTCAGTGCAATTATCTGGAAGCTCCCGGAGTGGTCCATCCTCGAAGCGATGTCCGACTACAGCGAAGATTTGACCGTCAACGAAGCTGAATACCGGGGGCTCCTGCTGTGTTTCGATCTGCTATCCGCCAGAGACAGGGGACGGGTAGTGATCTGGGGGGAATCCAACTTAGTGATCCGGCAAATGCGGGGCGAGATCGATTGTAAGGCCCCGGGCCTGCAACTGCTTCGCGAAAAGGCATTAGATCGGCTGCAATCGTGGCCCCAACATTTCTGCATGTGAAAAGAGACAGGAATCAGAGCGCCGACCGACTAGCGAGCGCCGCCCTCCAACGCCAAGAGGGAGAGGTCGTCACCACGGAAGAAGATCGCGAGGATCTTATGACACTAAACCGGCTCGATGAATTGTTACGACCTAAACCGCCCGAAGCTGTGGTACACGTGTCGGCGATGTCCCGAGGAAGGAACGGATCGCGACCACGATCCACGATCCTAGCTGAGGACATTGTACAGCGTATACGAGACGAACGAATTCGGGAGGCCCAGAATGAGGAGAAGTGGATCGCGGACTTGAAAGCATACCTGCAAGGGGACGTGAAGAACTTGACGGCCGACGAGGCTAAGGCGTGCTCCAAGATCGCGTCGGAATATGAGGTCGACGAAGCCAACCTGTTATGCTTTTGCGCCAGACGTGTGAGTCGGGACGACGACAGAGACGGAGCCGTCAAGCTAGTTGTCCCGGAACGCCTGCAGCAAGATTTTCTACATCATTATCACTCCAGTATTGAGGGAGGGCATCAGGGCATCGGAAGAACGTACCAGAGGATTAGATCACGTTTCCACTGGCGAGGCCTATACCGAAGTGCGCAGAGATACGTGGGAGAATGTACAGACTGTGAGACCGGCAAAGGACGACCCTCCGTACAGGGAGAGTCCCCTGGGAATATCCAGGGTACGTACCCATTTCAGGTAATATCGATGGACCATATCCCGTCGCTACCGCGGTCTTTCAAAGGCAATACGGAGTTATTAATCAGGGCCGACGTGTTCTCGGGGTACGTGATCGCTAAAGCGAGCTCGTCAAGGGAAGCACAAACCATAGCTGAAAATTACGAAGAGTGCGTCTTCCGCAGATTTGGCGCCAGCGAGGAGATCAGGCACGACCGAGAACCCGGGTTTATGTCGGAATTTTTCCGGGCATTCAACCGCATGGTGAAGATGAGGCAGAGTGCGACTATGGCGTACCGCCCACAGACCAATGGGAAAGCCGAACGGACTGTACAAACACTGACGCGTGCGTTAAAGATGTATGTCGCGGATGTCAACCAACAAGATTGGGACGACTATGCCGAGCGCCTAACATTCGCACTCAACACCGCGCAGGACACGACGCGTGGGGCCACTTCATTCTACCTGGTGCACGGTTGGGACCCGAGGTCAACATTGGAAGCCGTAATGCCGATAGGGTCGACCCGGAAACAGGACGTGGTGCCACGAAGATGGAGGTATCAAATACAAAAACAATACCTCCTAGCCAGAGAAGCGGTTAATCAGAAGCTACGCGAAGCTATTCGGTCTAGGGTCGAACAACACAACGAGCACGTTCGGCCACACGGCATCGAAGAAGGGACACGGGTATGGCTATATCTGGATCGAGTGAAGGAGGGATTTGCACGGAAGCTTGCGCACATGTGGCACGGGGCATTTCGAGTAGCAGAGTTGATCGGTAATCATGCAGCACGGCTGGAAACCACGGGATCGGGCTACCGCATTTTCCCGATCGTGCACCTATTCAAGTTGAAACCGGTGAAGACGTTCCCAGACCGCCCCGTAGAAACACTAACTATTGAATAATGCGACCGAGTCGACTTCGACGAAGCGTTACTTCCTGAAGATAGCTGGGAGATGCCGCTCGTGGACGGCGAATTCGAAGTGGAGCAGATCATAGACGTGCGATCGGGAAGGCGCACGCGGTATGGACGAGTAAACAAAGAGTACAAGGTGCGCTGGAAGGGTTACGAAGAACCATCGTGGGTGGATGAGGCCGATTTGAACTGTGGTGCACTTCTACACGAGTACGAGCGTGACCGCACGAGTCGAAATCGTTTTAGCGTAATGCAATCCCACGAAGAGGAGGGGAGCAGATCGTAGCGGGCTGGCCGCGACGACTGTAAACGGAGAAGGAGTGCGCAAGGTGGTTGTGTACTAAGGAAGGATTAGGCCCGATCTGCGGCGAGTGGGTTGCCACGGACGAAAACGGATGAAGAGTGCACAGGGAGGCTGTGCACTAAGGTGGAAAAGTATGCGTGGAATCAGTTAAGGAACGAATTCAAGGAATGATATTCAAAATGGAGAACCAGACGCTGGGGTCACTCGGATGAAGCTAACCAACTACGCCACCATAATGAATTTCCCCGCAAGACGAGCCAAGTGAGATCCCGGGTGATCTTGAATGCGAGTACGAAACTGGTTACGCCATGGCTCAGCGTCATCGGCCAAACGTAGACCGTCAATCAGATCGGCCGGCACTGGATTGCGGTTGAAGCCGGTATACCATCGGGATTGCTCGCCGTGGCGAGGATAATGTACGATGAATGGATCGAGGAGCACGTCGAGGTCGCACTCACCAGCTACCATACACCTCAGCACCCACTGCAGAAACCGCTTCCAAGCGGCTCCAAGACGGGAACGACGTTGTTTCCGGGCGTGACAAAGCTCGCGGAGGTAGGGACCCCTAGATTGCAGAACAGGGGATATGGAGAGGAAGTGGGAAGCCTCCCATAACGCTTGCTGGTGGTGATCCCGAAGAGCAGAGAAACGCCGGAAAACAGGCTCCAGAGCGCCAGAGGGTACAAACGAAATCGGCGCTACGGCGGTGGTGAGCACACGCCAGGGAGTCGCAGCATACAATGCCCTGACGTGGGTTTCGTCAATGAGCTCCGGGTTCCACTGTCCCGCCGACGGAGTGGAGTAACTTCGCGGAAATATCCAAAGCTTGGGTTTCGAAAAGTGGTGGAAGAGCAGATCCAGGTTCAACTCTTGGACGCAAACCCGGCGGATACTTTTGACATGCCAAGGCGAAACGTGAGTTACGGGGATCTGCGTACGAACGCCATAGCCGGGGACCCAATGATCACGAGGCATACCGGTAGGGGGGAGTCGGTCGAAAAGCTGGGAAGTGAGTAGCAGATTGCAGGGGGGACGAGCTCCGTCACTCACGCTGCTGTGGTCGCTGTCGCGATCCGAACCGTTAACGGACCCGTCGCCACTGCTGTCGGGTGGAGATCCATCGGGAAGAGAGTCCCCACGTTCATTAGCGCCCCGGCGATCACTGTCTCCGGAGTCGGCCTCGCCTGGATCAGCATCCTGGTCAGCGCCTTGATTACGACCCACACTGGAGGAACAGCTGGAGGAAGAACCAAGGTCACTGGATTCCGAGCTATTCCCATGTGACGAAGAGTCGAGGGAGATGGGACGACTTGGGAACGATCCACTGGAAGAAATCTCGCGACGTCGTCGATCAGCTCGCAGATCGGACAACGCCGCAAGCACAGATTCGTCACTGTCGGAATCAGATGAGATCGCCCCAGACGCTGCTCGGCGAAGACGGGATCTACCCCGTGAATTCCTTCGCGACGGAACTGGAGATAGCCGGCGCCGACGACGGGAAGACCGCCCGTGATGAGAACCCGCAGAGCGGCTACGAACACGCTTATGCCTGTGCCGATTAGAGGAAGCGGAACTAGACAGGAGGGTCGAAACCCCGCCTGATGAAGCGCTCACTGATGAAGCCAAAGTAGCAACCTGAGTGCGGATGGCGTCGCGCTCTTGGACGGCGTGGTCCCGACTCGCACGCATGGAGTCCCTTTCTCGTGTCAGCTGCTCACACTGCGTCTCGAGGACGTGCCGGTTTGCCCCCACACTGGCTATGTCGGCCTCTAACGACGCGTTCGCGCCTTGGAGATCATGGATTTCCTTCTCAAGAGCCTGAAGCCGGTTGTGATTCGACTGTAGATCGCTTACGCGACCCTCCAATCGAGCTATGGCAGCCCGAAACGAGTTCACTTGGCTTTCTAGAACACGCAACACGGGGACGTGATCAGATGGGGGAGAAAAGAACGTGGACAACAAGGTACTTACGAGATCGTTGCAGGGCCATGGCAGAGCGATCTCGCTCCACTACCGCCTGCTTCAACTCACTGGCGAGTCGGAGAGACTCTGCCTCAGCCGCGACAGCCTCGTCGCTGAACCGGTCGCGCGCCGCGTAGACCGTAGATAGCTCAGCCTGCGACCGAGACAATCGACGTTCAAGTGCACCAACTTGGTTCTGGAGCTGAGTTACTGAGTCCTCCAACGCTTTCTGGGAGACTTCATGCGCCTGCAACTCGGCCGTGGCATTAGCCAACGCTTGATCACGAGCGGAGAGTGAATCCCGACTAGACGCGAGCTCCGTGGTCGCCACAGCCAGCTCACTCGATAGAGTAGTAACACGTTGAGCAAGACGGCGGAATTTCTGAACCGCTGCGGTGGATCGTGCAGCAGCCAAACGAGACTCCAGATCGGCAATCTGGATGCGCAGCCGAGTAGTCGCTTCAGCGTGAATCTCTTCCGCCAGTCGGAGCCGCTCCCGCAGACGGGCAAGTTGGGTGGCGTTATCTAGACGCTCTTGTAAAGCATTCAAACATTCGGCGAGTGATTCCCGAGCTTCATCCCTCTGGTGACGCATGAGACCGTATCGCCTTTCGACGAAGTGCACAAATGGAGCTGCGGCGGCGTAGCCGTCTTGTAATTCCTGCTCCAGTTCACGGATACGGGCCTCACGATCAACAAAGGCGGCTTGGAGGGTCCGGTGATCTTCCTCGAGCGAAGCTAACTCAGTAGCATGTTGTAATGCAGCCGCGATCACCTCAAGAGAGGCCCACATCGACACAGGATCGACGGTGGACAAGGCGGCTTGAACCGTAGGCGAAACTGGAGTAGAAGGAGAAACACCATGTGCGTCACGTGAAGGTCGACGAGGGGAGTTGGAAGAACTGGAGTTGGACATGGGGTGCTGACTGGAGGCTGTCTGGAGCAAAGACGAACTGCGAAGAGAGGCGCCTAGCACAGATGTCGTTGTGGGTGATCAGGAACTTGCGTGGAAAAGATTGCGTACGTGGAAGCCGCTGTACGATCTCGCCGTACGCAGGGGACGATTGTGACGAAGTGACGTCACTTTGTAGACACGAAGATGGACCCGACCAGACAGTGGCGGGGGGCATGACAAGCAAATGCGAGTGTGATCCGTCTATGATGCCGTGATTTCGCAATCCACAATCCCACGACCCGCCATCAGTCGGCCCACGATCTGACTACCCGCGATCTGGTTACCCGCGATCCCAGCATCCGTGATCTGATACTTACGATCTGAGACCCACGATCTGGACCCACGATCTGGACCGAGATCGAAATGGTGCAATCATTTAGACAACCCCGAGTTGTCGGGATGGGCCATGGACAGGCGAACAGATATGTGGCGTACCACAAGTATGGTACATACGACTATGGATGGTCAGGAGCCCCAGCGCGAGGGGACATTGTTAGATGCATAGGAGGATAGGAAGAAGGATCTTTGGGTTTCCATTGAATACAGACTGAGTTTTACCTTATACTACACAAGTGGCTTCCTGACTCCGGGCGGAACGTATATTGGCCCCCGAAGGCACAAGAGTCACCGAAGCGACGGAGTATACGGCGTAGCGACGCCTGGATTGCTTGACCAGGTTCGTGATCGACTCAGCGCTCAAAGAGATCCCGCCGATAGTAAGCGGTAAGCACTGGAAAGGACCCCACACACCCAAGGACACCACGCCCTAGGACACATCGCCCTAAGGCACCCCAGTCGTAGAACAAGATATATTGGACGCTTATCTACGACTACAACCCGACGACCGCGTGAAGAAGTTTCCGCGCGATCATCAAACAATCCCGAGTACCGTCCATACGGTTCCTCAACTTACAACCAACCAAGGCATCTTCACGTCACCGGAAGAGTGCAACCCGCCCCACCGACGGGTACACAAGGTGAGACCAAGCTCAGCGTCAGCGGACAATTGGAGTACCCCCTCCGTTAGTCGGTAGTCCGGAGCACAGTGAGCAAGGGCCTTCCGGCAGACAGCAATCTCTGCCGAGCCACTTCGCCACATAGACAGATCGTCGACACACATAACCCAACCTGGTGACGTTTCCGCGGTGTAATCAATGCCATAAATTGTAGGCAATATGAGAATGGAGAATAGCCGAGAGTGCAGAACGTAATCCTCACCGAGAGAGCTACCAGTCACAAATGTGGCCATGAACAAGAACCGGTGAACATATTCGGCACGCACGACAGATCAGATGACTCCTTGAGACGACTGAGTTATTAAAATTTCGCCGTCTTCAACTTCAAAAAAGTAGCTGTAAAAAATCAGCAAAGCACATCTCCATCACACACTGCGTCGACTTGTATAGTTTGCGCTATGCCTCCACAACACCTTGTCGTTCGAAATCGAGCGGGTCAGCTGTGCCTTGTCGGAAAAAATACTCAATTGACTCGCTCCCGATGGCTAGTGACGGCGACACCGTTCAAATTCACCCTGATCACAATATGGTCACATACCGCGGCCAACTTTATTTCGAGACTGCAAAGGGGTTGTTCGAATGCTGGTAATGGCAGCTAAGACGCGTGTTGCATGTGAGAGACAAGTGAGAACATACGTGGAAGGCAAGTAGATGATCGTAATCTTGCGATTTTTGAGCATCCTGCCGTGCTTCTTAAGGATTTGTCGAGTGCCAGAGACGTCCAACTTGAAATTACAGCAAAACCACATGTACGTTTGAAATTGAGGACAACTCGAACTGCTGCATCCCGATGCCTTGCACCTTCGTGAAGAAAATCTCCCTCCACTAACGCAGCTTGGACAATCATCGACGTTATGTTCTTAATCGTCGTCGTCTGACCCAGTCGCCAACACCCTCGATCTGCTCATCCCTTACTTCCGTCTCTTCGTGCCAGAACAAATTTGCCAATTCGTGCAGCTATTTCACATCTAGCAATATCATTATTCAGTTTAATGACGTTGGGTCTGGTGACGTCGATAGCAACTTTCGACGTCAAAGATTGTTGATATGGAGCGCCACGAGTACTCGCTAGCACCTCAAGCAGCTAACGAGAACTCATCAGAAGATGATCAAGCAGTTCCGACGGCGGCGGGAGGAAGAGGAGGTGCCTGACAGAACTGTGAGTGGACAAGCGACGACTGGTCAAGGAGACGTTGCTGGTGCCAAGTATAGTGGCGTAAAGTCATGTGGACAACGGAGGTAAGCAAGTTGATGTGAGGCAGCAAGTAGGACAAGAAGGGGGAGAAGTACAACAGAGTAGATTCAGATTATGACACTAATATCACTTCGGCATTTGCCTTCTACCCCTCAAGCCCAAAACCAACAAAGATGTTAGCGACGATAACACCTGACGTAGACAGCACTAACTGCTAAGTTGAACGGAAGTCGAGCTGCTACTTCTGGCAAGTTCGAATGATTATCCAGTGTTGTTAAAGAATATCGTCACCGTACTCTAACATTATATCTATTACGGGGGGTTATCTGCTGGCTGCTAACTGCGCTGTACGTGAGTTATGACCTCGTACATTGTACTTTCTGACTACTAACAACACATGTGCCGTACATGTGTAGTTAGCAGCTAGCAATTAAACTCCTTACGATAACGAAAACAAAGATGACTGCAAACGTATGTCGAACATCGAAAGGGCAAAGTTAACGACAAAAATGTAGACACGATTGTTTAGACATGTGCTTTTACATGAATCATACGCATCAAAGTGGTGCAATAGTTGTCAGGCTTAGTTTATGGGAAGCGCATTTGAGTTGCGTCGTTGGTTTAAGGGAAAGATGGCTCTTTGCTGCGTTATACATTGCCGTCGCCATCTTTAATCATGCTAGTTACATGTGCGTGGTGATATTGTTTACACACACCACACTACCGTACCTTTCTGCTGATCGCACGTTTGTGACTCGACTTCCGTTCAATCTTTGTTTTTTTATCTTGCCCAGTACGAAATGCCATCATCGTATGATAATTTTGAATGCTTTGGCGTGTGGATGGGATGGATCGTTAATGGAATCCAGCTGCAATGAAGAATCGCACGGCTGAACTCATTCATTTTGAATTCCTTGACACAATCAGTACGCAGCACCATGAAATTGCATCTATAGTTTCTAGTTTACTCTAAAATGATAGCTTTAGGCTGACCATTTTCTTCGAAGTAATTATCCAGCTTTAACGATTGCATCCAAAGTCGATATTAGACATCAGGCTTACTTCTCATCAGTATTGCAAAAACTCAACTACCAAACGACAAATTGTGCATTGGCGTATTCACGCATCGAAAAACGTGGTCACTTGAGACTCAAATGAGAACTCGTTTTGGGCATGGGCCATCCGACTTCTTCCGAATGACTTTCAGGGTTTCACAACTAGTGATCTGCATCTTGCACAAGCTTCCGTAGGTGACGCCGTCAGTTCCGCACACCGGCTTGTTTTCGTCGCAACCAAAACTCATCCTCTGGGTCGTCATGGCAATGCAGTCGACGCTCCCACAACTCGGTAAGAAGTCAAGATAACAATTTATCTGACCTTTGCCTTGAAGCTAACAAATTTATTTATCTGCACACCAGGAGTAGATTACAGCTTTAAATTGGCTTGGCTTCACAGCAACAAAAGAGCTGACACATAACCGTTCAAGTATCGTAGTAGCAATCGTATTCACCACGGTCGCGATCATCGGGACCTCTGACGCCGCTCAAAATATCACCGTCGACCTTTCCACCCTGAAGAAAGTAAACCAGGGTCCAGGAATATAGGATTAAGCTTCTTTCCAATACAAAAAAGGTTGAAACTCTCTACCTGCTAAAAACGGTTACTTTCTATTCATGTTTTTCTCGAAACGGATGAATTCCCGCACTAGGCTAAGTGCAATGTGTTTCACACACCATACGACGCGTGGCATAACTTTTTATGATTCTATCCTTGTAGTACGATCTTTACGTTGGTTTCGAAACAAACCTGCTGCTCTTCTTCGATAGATCACTTTTTGAATAGAGGCATAAGCAGCTCACACGACTATAGGTGATGGGCGACTATGGCTTTGTAGCGGACGACAACTGGGCTAACAAGACACGACTACATTTCGAATTGATCTCTTCTCATACAAAGGAGGAGGATGCCATCAGTGCACTACATTCTGTTGATTTGTCGGAGTATATACATCTGCGAACTTACGGATCTGATTTCAAACGGACCCGTTTGTATAAATATACTTCCCATACTAGTAGTGAGCGGCGTGCTCGCATTGTTGAAATTTCAACATGTATGATGCGAGAATTATTGTCGGGTGTGGAACACGAAGTTCAAGCGGGTGTATACCATGGCGATGAGGAAACTAATAGCAACGATCAGGTATAGACATGGGACTGAAGCCCGAAGTGGACAGTTTTCTGACGGGGGGTGCAGGACCTAAGCGTTGCAGGTTACTTCTGGTAAAGAAATACTCTGAAAACCCTGAGATTCTGGCTAGGGTCCCTGATGAACGGCAGCTCAAAAACCGCAAAGCTTCGCTAAAGAAGAGCCGCAAGAAAATGTGGGATGTATCAAACATTACAGTGATGATGGAGTGGGCTAGCCCTAGGTTGTGTACAACGATAGATGTGTTCTTTGATTGCCTGGATTTTGACCCAGAAAACGACAAGTACACTTTTCAACAGAAAAACTAGAAGTTTCAAAACGACTTGATCATCTTAAAGACATTTGACCACTATTTTATTGGTGACGATGGAAAAGAACAAATTTCGTTTGGACTAATTTTCACATCTCGTCGCATTTTCGGAATATGTATTATTCAGTAATTGCTCACGATGAAGATGGAGTGGTAGGGCTTACTGATGGTACATACCGGATTGATTTCAATAAGTATGCTTTATGTATCTTTATGGAGTTATTGACGCTAACAAACTATTTTACAGACCGATGGACTCTTGTATGTTTTGGTACTGCGAGTGGGGAATATGACCGCCGCATATATAGACACAACCTGTGCAAGCCCTGGCGTGATGGCCTCGCAGAATCCGATTGAATCTCACCATAGAGCCCTTAAGTCGTTTGTTTTCCAAGTCTAAATGCAGCCACATCGGTGGTTGTTACTGACACTTTACATTCAGTGCTGTTTTTGGACTGTGACAAATCAATAACCAGTTTTGCGCACTACGATGAAGGACCTTTCATTGGTGAGATGGTGGAGCACGCTAGTATCTTAATCAGAAAGCAGAATCATCGTATACGTCTAGATCCGAACAACCAGGAAATCGTAAAGTATATAGTTTTCAACACGTGGGAATATGCTGTGCGCAATGGAAAATGGGGGTCTCGAAATGTCGACAACTCGTGCTGTAGGGTAAGTGAAATTAGTTGAAAAAAGTATTGAAGCATCTGATACAAATATCCTTTTTCCGTGATCAAACAGCAATTTGGGGGCGCAGTCCTGTCATGTTGAAGTGTTAGCTAGTCCAGCTCGGTAATGTTGAGCTGGACACGGGTGTGGTGCGGTGGGTTGTTGAGCACCGAAGTAAATCAAAACTGACTGCTAAACTACGTTCTAGTTGCACCTCTCGTGGGAGAGGCGATCACCTCTACCGCAAAACGTTGCTTTCTTATCCCGGAAAAACAGCCTTCCTTCGGAACCATCAGGAAACCAAACATTTCCGTGATCAAACAGCAATTTGGGGGCGCAGTCATGTCATGTTGAAGTGTTAGCTAGTCCAGCTCGGTAATGTTGAGCTGGACAGAGCCCCTCCGGTGTAGCCGGGCTAACACGAGACATAGCCCCTTGCGTCAAATTGTGGGCGAGAGATCTTGAAACCGTGTCGTTCATTCTAGTGTAGAGTTCGAAGGCATCGGAAGACCATCTCCCAAAGATTTTTATCGTGAGTCTGTCAACGCCAGCCGCAAACATTGCTGTTGCTCCGCCGCTTCTCATCGAGTGTGTGCCAAACCGAGAAGGGTCTGCTCCAACTGCTGCCGCTGCATCCTTGATGGTGTCTCCCATTGTTTTTGCACTGAGAACTTCTCTTTGACCGGTGGAACAGAGCGCCGCATTGCTATCGAAGCGACGCGCGATCTTGACGAGCTCCCAAGAAGCCAAAACAGGACAAAGCCACGGTGATCCAGACCGATGGAGATTTCTTGATGTACCCGCACCGGCTTGGTCCGTTTTGCTGCCGCGGAAGTGTACAGACACCGCTGAGGCTTCGCCGAGTGAATTTGTCGTGGCACCAAGCCTTGTTATGAACCTGATATCGTCGACGCGGATGATGTATGGCTTAGTTCGTTTTCCGTCGGCAAGGTATTCTGAACGCCTGAGCAGGAAGAAAAAGCCCACGACCGCAGCCCCCCATAGCACGCGGTCGTGGATTTTTTTAAAATCGCAGCGGGAACGGATTTCACTGAGGATAGCGAGCGTGACTGGTTGCTTTTGACGCGGAGGTGGTGACATCCTTTGCATCCCGCGCACGGCCAATTTGTGTCCTGCATGGAGGCCGACAGGGTATCCCAGTTCTTTGATACGATACCATGAAATGTGGCTGATTGCGGACAACACGGTCTTGGTGGATAGCGGCTTGCCTGTCTTAGCGGTGGCCGAGTACCAATAATGGATTGCAAACAGGGCAAGCTGTAGGGAGTGTTCTTGGACGTCGGATGGCAACCATTCGGTGAAGTCGTGAGATGAACACCAGGCCGACCAGCGTTTCCAAGTCGCGGCGTACTTTGGTCGAGAGTCCGTGGCCAAAGCTTGTGATTGAAGTGTGTTGAGAAATTCATATAAAGTTTTCGTATTGCTGGGGGTATTGGAACCTGTTGCCATGCAGACGATAAGTTAGACCACAGTTTGTCGTGCGGTGGTGACCAGGCCCGCGAGCCGGCATCTGCCATGGTGTTGATTGAGCCAGGAAGGTGTGAGCATTTCACACGAAAACCGAATACAGCTTCTGCCAAACCAATTGCACGGTTCACTTCTTGGGCTAGTGGGTTGGCACTGCATAATTTATTCGTCCAGGCAACTGCGGACGTGTTGTCTGACCATGCTGTGATCAACATCATGGGTACTTGTTTGCTGGACTCCCAGGCTGGGCCGAATATCCAGGCAGCTAAGGCGACACAAAATTGCTCTCTGACGTTGATATTGAAACCAGCTTGGCCCGTTGAATCCTTAATCAATAGTTGTTCGGCAGCATCAAATTTGAGTTGAATGTACTGCTTGGATGCTGGGTTGAGTACGACGAGACCACTGTTACTGGCATCCATATACAGGTGGACATCGGTCGGTTGATCGTTCGAGTACATGGTTAGTGGTAATTTTTGAAGTTTTCCTTGGCGTAAAATTACTTCAAACCACTGCAAGTCTAGCCGGAGTTCGTCATCAACGGGTACTTTACCATATCGCGACGCACGAGTACATGCTGTATGGAGCCGTTGATAAAATGGTTTTGCCGCTCGTAGACACGAGTATACGTGCCGTAGACTACCCAAGAGCTGCTGTAAGATCGTTTTCGTCGTGAAGGTTTTGTTGTTTAGTGCAGTTATACGGTTGAGCGCTTTGCGGATTTTTTCTTCAGGCATTGTGATTGTGCATGCGTCTGTGTTGAATTCGAGACCGAGGACTTGCACATTTGTTTCCCACGATGAAAACTTTTGCTCATTGATCGACTCGGGACCAAGGATTGCTAACATGGCCAGACGAAGCGTTTCACTTGCAAGATGCAGTTGATTGTCACTGTCAGGCTCAATCAGTACATGATCGTCCACCCATTCATACCCAAAAAATGGTTCGTGATCACTGGAGGATGGATCCATGGAGGCTGGCGATTCGTGCTTGACCAACCAAGTAATAGCTCCTCCAAATATTCCGTAGTAGGCTGGAGAACTCGTCCAGCCAAAAGGGGCTGACATATCGATTACTAAGACTCCCATCTCGGGTAAAGTAGCTGCCATCCATTTCACATGACCACTGGCGAGCATGAGGTGTTTAAACGCTCCTTTCACGTCGCCTTTCAATATTTTAATGACCGAGGCGGTGTGCGAGGATCTACATGCAACGATTCGTCGCGCCAGCGTAGCCACGTGTTGGTACACAACTTCTGGCGACAGGTCCGATCTGGACATGTCGTTTGTGGAGCTCCCATGAGGAAAGGATAGATCATGGATAAGCCGAATGTCTTCCTGCGGGTCACTGTCCTTCTTCGGCACGGCTCCTAGTGGACTAATTTGGATGTCCGTCCAGCGCTTAAGCACATCAATGCTTAGCACTAAATAATGACCACTGTCTTGGCCCTTTCTGATCGATTTTAGCACTCCATTCAGGTAGCGAGAAGCAGAGTTGTGGTTTTTGGATGGTTTTGTTCGCAATGGCTTGCTTTCCTTCCAGGATGGCTCAATTCCAGAGCGTGCAATTGCGACAAGCAGATCCTTGTGCTCGTAGCCTTCAAGTAGACGGTCAAGCTCTGATGGAAATATTGCCTTGTTGGGTCTAACGTCGGAGCGCGTTTGACCTCGTACTAGTTCGACAATTTCTTGTAAGCTAAAATCGTGATCCACTGCCAGCGCTGTAAGCACACGTTGTTTTTCCGCGTCGAGTTGCCATTGATGATTGCTATTTCGTTCCGGGTAGGATTTTGGCGGTTCAATCCCCAGCCGACTGCAGACGTTCATAATCGAACTCGTGCGGGTGTGCATACTGTCAACCAGAGCATGCTTTAATTGATTCTGGACTTCCCTTGAGTGGGGACGCCCGTCGACGTGCCGATTAGATTGCAGGGCGACCTGACTACTCTTGCGGTCATGCCGGTGCTTGAGAGGTATGTTGTCATTCGATAACTCCGGACGTTGGACGGAGATTTTTACGCTCGATGTGGTGAATCTTTCATGTTGGTGTTGGAATGGTTGCAGTAACTCCAGCTGTGTCTTGCCGACCGAATTGGTGCGTTCTGCACCGTCTTGTTGAAATGGCTGCAGTGACTCGAACTGAGTCTTGCTGACCGAACTGGTGCGGCCCGCACCTTCTTGTTGAAATGACTGCAGTGACTTAAACTCCGTGCTGACCAAGCTGCCGATACTGATAATGTGCTGTTGAAGTGGTCGCACAGACCCGCTGTGAGTAGCATCAATCTTTCCTTTTGAATGTCGAGCTTTGAAACATAGTGTATCCCGCAACTCGGATGCTCGAGTGACGCGTGATTCCTGACAGTCGTCTCGTGAAGCGCTCGGCACGACATAACGTGAAGTACAGTCTATTACAGGCCTGCTTTGTTGGTCCGAGTTAGCTTGTCCAAGGATAGGGGGACCACCGGTCCCTGGACTTCTTCAATTGTATCTGCTGTTCACCCCACCAAGGTTACGGCGCAGGTAGCTGCGCAGTTGGTCTGAGAGTGCTGCTGGAAAGAAGTGGGCTCTGCTAGCGTACATACAAATACCTGGCTCACTTGATGGGCATCATTTCTTTGACAAGAACTTGATACAAACATCTTTCCCGTCTAACTGCGGAAGAGGTGGATGGGCATCGTGGTGATCTTTACGGCTGGAGTTGTAGTTATTTATTTGGCGAGGAGTGCGTTGATGACGGAATTGATTAGTCGATTGCCTTTCCGTAGTGGACTGTGACATGGCGTTGGTGCGGTTTCGTTGTTCTGCTAGAATAAGGCCGTGGAGCTCGATGTGGTTGGGCGTGAAACTTGCCGAAATCAAGTGTCGCGTTGTCACATTCATCTAAATGTCTGATATCACGGCACTTCGGTATTTCTCCAGCTGAGCATCAATCCAGAGAACCAAGGTGAGCAGCATGTCTTGTTGCCAAAGCTGGCTCGCCTTCAGTTGTACAACAAAACTGTACAGAGTTGCGGAAAGTTCTTGAGTCACTGGATCGCAGCGCGTAAAGCAGTATTGTTGGAATCCATTGGCCGCGGCGAGAATCTCGTCCCATGTTGTAGGATCCGACGCCGGCATGATTTTGCGGCTACCGAGAAATCGTTCATGTTAATGAAGCATTCACGCTGCTTTCGTAGACGAACCAGTGGATTTGCTGGAGCAAAATGAAGGAAGGAAAGACCTCGACTTCCGAATTCGAAGTCGAAAGCTCGTATAGCCACACCGGGGTACGCCCAAAACTCACTGCACGATACCAAAGACTCAACAAATTCAGACGGAGACTTACCTCGTATAGTTTCTGACGTGATTACGTCGTGCACCATTTTCTGCTCGAAGGATGGCTGAAAGATATACTTGCTTCGTTTGACTGCTGATGTGGTCACGGGTGATGTTGCTTGTCGTTTGCCAATCACAACCGGTGTGTGTTGATAAGGTCGGTGAAATGGGAGTAAGTGCGGTTTGTGTAAGCAAATGAGATCGTGGATTTCCGCCTCCGCCGCCGCCTGCTGGTCACCTTGAGCTAGCTTTGGTTGACTCGCCAGTGCGGTTGCTGTTCTCGACGGGCTCGTGCCGAGTCTGACCTCGCCACGTCTCATACGGTCCAATCTGTTGTGGTGAGCCGGCGTTTGTCGATTTTCCACGTTGTCGTGCAAGAGGATTCCTCTCACGAGGGTAGCCTCATCTTCTGCTGCTTCACCCTCGTCGTCCACTTGCATGGCGTCAAAGAACGTAGAAGTACCGCTGTGTGGTGCGTGCTGGTGCCTGGTTCGAGTTGTAAGCGGTCTGCCATCAGGTGAATTGTGACCCGTATTTATTGGCGCACTAAATGAAGGGCCGAAACAATCTTTCAAGTGGCTTGGTATTGGTTTTTCACCGTCCACGTAGAAAACATGGTTGACCACGTGCTGAATGGAGACTCGGGTTAGATTTCCGGTTCTTGAGTCAACCCAGCTCCACACTCTGTCGAATCCCGGAGAGACGTCTGGGAGGAGCCCTTGTATTAGACTTGCAAGCGGTAGTGGTTCACACGGTTCTTCGCGAGGGGCTAGCAACCTACCATAATTGCGTCATGGACGTGCTCAAGTTGTTCCCTAGGCCATTCCTCCTCAGAGATTCGGTGGCAACCCATTACGATTGCCACGACCGGATACACCGTAGTGTAGATATTGTCAGCGCTTGCTTCTATCGGGACCGTGAGAGTGGTGATGGTCAGAGAAGCGTTGGAATGTCCGGTTACTTGGCCGTAAACAAAGAGACCATTGCTTTTCACGCAGACAGCTTGTCTAAGCCACATTCCAAGTCTGGAGCCTTCAGCCTCCCTGTCACAGACTTTCCGTAAGAGCGCCTTGGCTCGGGAAAGTTTGACAGTTTTGTCAATATCATCATCGTCCACCTCAAAAATGGCAGATGCCGAGGTTCCTTTTGAGCTTTTAATCTTGGCATAGGCAGGGAACTTGATGATGCCGTTGACGTCTTCAGGAAAGAGGAGGAGAAGGGTGCCGCGAGGAAGTGTTTGAGAGGGCATCTTGTGTTGAACAGATCCGTTAAAAAGGGGTGAGAATATCACTTGCTGAGCACCGAAGTAAATCAAAACTGACTGCTAAACTACGTTCTAGTTGCACCTCTCGTGGGAGAGGCGATCACCTCTACCGCAAAACGTTGCTTTCTTATCCCGGAAAAACAGCCTTCCTTCGGAACCATCAGGAAACCAAACATTTCGCATTTGGATAGGTTTCTGGACTCTAAAGCAGGGCAACTTCGAAAAGGTTCGCGAACTACTGATTTTCAGTTATACTACTTGTCGATGCACGAAGTCAAAAACCGGCATCGATTGCCCATATCAGATTTTTGGTTGCTTCTCACTCCAAATGTACACGGTGATCACGTAAGTACCCAATATTTTAAGATAGCCCCGGATTACTAATATTTATACACATAGATCCGCGAGATTCGTTCGCGCTACGAACGTGTCTGCAAAGGGTTTTGGACTTCGGGTTGGTTCTGCAGTCATATCATCGCAACATTGACATTAATGGGAGAATACGATTTAAAAACGGCTACGGCAAACTTACCGACAAGGAAAAAGGGTGGAGGGCAGAGAAAGTACGAAACCCACTTGACAATGACGACACAGGATAATTCGCAGTCTCACGTCTCGAAAGGGATTTAGTCAAGAAGCCATCCATGCCAATTGGGTGGAACATCGCTATGCCATTAAAGTGCACGAACCAAGATGGGTCCGAGTCAATGCGTAATATCCCAGGTCAGATAACAGACTGGCAAGATTGCGAACGTCCACGAGGCGTGTTTAAGTGGTACGTGCTTTTTCGGAACGGAGTGGAGAAGTCTTTTGAGGTATATCAGCTAGCAGCATTAATTAACTCTTCCGATCGCGACGGGCTTGATGTCACTGGCAAGATTCCACTTGGCATACCTGCTCATACAAACGCAGATCGTGCCGACTAGATGGATTCACTGGAGTAGCGTTTGTTGTTACACACTAGTGATTAATGCTAAAGTGGTGGATTCCATCCACAGATTAGTTTGGTTGGTTTCCCCCCTTTTTTGTATAGAAGTAATCCTAACCCAGAAATATACATGGGCATTGGTCCACAAGTTCACTCTAATCCAGAGGACAACAACTCTCCGAGCAGTGCTGCCAGTACATCAGGGAATGTAGGTTCAACGAGTAGTAGGTTCCTGGTTCCATCGCCGATGTTGGCGACCAAAAATGCACCGACGAAAACAAACCGGTGTGCGGAACTGACGGCGTCACCTACGGAAATTTGTGCAAGATGCAGATCACTGGTTGTGAAACTCTGAAAGTCATTTGGAAGAAGTCGGATGGCCCATGCCCAAAGTGAGTTCACATTTGAGCCTCAAGTGGCCACGTTTTTCGATACGTGAAATACGTCAATGCACAATTTGTCTCTCGGTAGTTGAGTTTTCGCAGTACCGATGAGAAGTAAGCATAATTCCTAATTTGAGCGGTCAAAGATGGAAGGTGGTGTTTACTTTCGGGGGGTCAATGGTAGTCCTATATGTTTGGCTCTCTTTGTTGACGACATTGTAATTGCCGCGACTATGGAGATCATCAAGCTATACCGACTGAGCTTGGGAGAAAGACTTCAAAATCAAAGACCTTGGTGACGTTAGTCACTTGCTCGCGATGGAGATAACGTACGTTCCCGGTTTATTGATTTCGATCTCTCAACGCGGATACATTGGTCAGCTTCTCGAGCGCTTTAAGAAGGCCAGTTCCAAGGACGTGTCGACACCACAAGCCAAAGGCAACTTTCCGTGTCCGGGGTCCCGGATAGAGAGACCGTTCGTGTTAACATTGATCCAGATGTGGATTACCAGAGTATTGTTGGCGCGTTGCAACATTTGGTTAGTTGTTCTAGACCTGATATTCCTAACGCAGTACGCACCCTGGGCAAGTTCCTTAAGTGTTACACAAAGGAGCACTTTGTGCTCGCTAAGCGTGTCCTACGCTACCTACAGGGTACGCGTGGCTACGATCTAGTCTGGTTTATGTCCGAGACTCGGGGATTGCAGTTGATAGCCTACGCTGATGCAGATCTAGGAAACGAGAAAAATGATCGTCGCTCCATTACAGACTATGTGTTACAGTTGAACGGTTGTACCTTTGCTTGTAAGAGCAAGAAGCAGCCGATCATGACGGATGACACATGCAGTGCTGAGTTTGTGGCTACCAGTGAGTGTTCCAATATGATCGTGTGGACGCACAAGTTATGTGCAGAGTTGAAGCTCCGAAGAACCAGACAGACTATTCTATATGAAGATAATCAAGCTGCAATCAAAGTGATTGGCGAAGTTAGTAGCAATTATAAAGTCAAAATTGTGGATCTGAAATTCCACAAGGTTCGTGATTTCGTGGGTCGGAAAGTATTTCGAGTGAAGTACTGCGCAAGTGACGAAAACATTGCTGATATTTTCACAAAACCACTTGGGCCTCAACACTTTTGCAAGCTCCGCCAAAACCTGAATGTACTACCGGTGCCAAGTAACAAGTAGTTACGCACTGCGTTATCACACTACCTTTGCGAGAGGTAAAGCAACACGAGGTGGGAGTGTGAAGAATTGTGATGCGTGTAGGCAAAATCACAGCCCACATTGCATCTCCAGCTGCAACGAGGCTATCTAGATTCCAGACGACAACCACAACCACGACGAGAACTGCAAGTCTACTCAGGACCAACCGATGTTACTTAGAACAACAGTAGCATTGATGGTAGACAGTTTAACTAACTAGCTTTAATCTCACTTTCGCTTTTACTTTGCAAGCAACAAGTATTCCAAGCGGAACTTGACACAAAGTTAACTTTAGTCCTGTAAGGACCGCTGAAGATGCAAAGGAATGAAGCTCGTTTCGACGCTGATGGAGACGCCGTGATGCAGAATGTCCACCAGCCTGTGTTCGAGTTTGTTCAAGCACCCAAGCTGGTGGACTGGAGCCAAGATGCCGTCGTCAGCTGGAAGAAGAGGTGGGACCAGTACGTGCGTATTGTCCGCCAACGTTGTACGGAGAGTGGCGAGCGAATGGAAATTGCTCTGCGCCCGGTCAAGGCATGTATTGACTCGGAGCTGCTCGAAGTACTGTGCCTCTATGAATTGCGCAAGGCCGTCGATGACGTGACCAGTGAGGAATTGGTCACGTTGATCGACGTAAAACTTGGATCGGTGAAAAATAATCAAGTCCCCGACCTTGATGACTTCTTTAGGCAAGTATTGAAGATCGACCTTCATGAAGATGATGTTGACGCCAGAGTCCTAAAGTATTATCGTGACTTCGCAACACTAATCAAGGAGAACGGTCTGAGCAAGATTCTCGGTGTGAGTGACCCTGCTGACAGTGGATACAGTAATCGGATGAAGCTTCGATGCACCATTCTTATTGACAATTTGGAGCCAAAAATGCTCCAGGATGATGTACGCCGCTACGTGAAGTATGAATGCCGTGAAGCAAAACGCAACGACTTCATGTTATTCGGCATCATAAAGGACAAAGCTCGCGCACATCATAAATATTATGTGTTAGCACATGAGCGAAAGGTTAAGTCGAACCTCTCGAAAAAGGAAAAAACGACAGACCACAGCAACAAGTTGGGCCTCAAGCCCGCACACACGAAACCTTCAAGTGCACACAAAAGTGTATCTCACTCGTATATCGGTGGTGGTGGATCTAGAGGTAGTGTGAAGCAGCATCCACCCAAGAGAGATGCCCCACCACCGAAGACGGGCTGCTGGTATTGCCAGGGACCCCATTGGCTGAGGGATTGTCCAACGGCTAGTGGTGATGACAAGGTTCGTGCATTAGAGAAAATGAAGGAGATTCGTGAAAACACTCGAGGCCATGTGAAAAAAATCGGTGTGACGCCGGCACCGGGTGAAGTCATGGTGAACAACCTGCTGACCATCCCATATCTCGCTGACACTTGCTCCGAGGAGACGTACATACCTCGCCAGTATTTGGAAGAGCTAATTAGTGTTGGAGCCGCTCTTGTGGTGGTCCCACTACCACATGTAGAGAAGAAGAGTGCTGCGGGAGGAAACTATGTGGAATGTCGTGAAGCTGTCACGTTAGATTTACTGTTACAGACTGCCGCAGGACAGGTGCATATGTCCGAAGTATACTGTAAGGTGATGGAAGGCCTCGAAGAAGATTTTATTCTCGGCAATGACACTCTGAAGTCTCTAGGAATTGATGTGAATAATCAACTATCACAACTGGCAGCTGGACCTCCTGCTGCGGATGAAGACCCTTTCGACTTAGGTGTTCCTGACATTGTACCCCCTTCTGGAGTTCGCGAGAAATTGAACGAAATGGTAGTAGCGGCAGGTGACAATGGTTTCGATAGTGGGTATTTGGACTCCCTACGGGAGATTGTGTTTGAGTATGAAGATGTCTTTCGAATCGATCTCCTCGCTGACCCACCGGCAAAGGTGGAACCCCTTCGCATTACGCTCTGCAGTGATGCCAAACCTTTTAGAGCACGTCCACGGCGTTATTCTCCAGCACAGAGTGCATTCCTTAGTGAACACGTTCGCTCACTAGAAAAAATGGGATACATTCGTCGAAACAACATGAGCGTCTGGGCATGTGCTGCTGTGCCGGTTCCGAAGGTGAACCGCCCAAACGAATTCCGTTTGACTATCGACTACCGACCTGTAAACGCTGTGACAGTGCCAATCGCTGGAACAGGTTCGGACTTAACGTCCTCATCTGAGAATGTTGCCGGGGCGTACGGGTTTGCTGGGTTTGATATGCCTAGTGGTTTTTCTCAATTGCCACTAGCTGATGATAGTCAGGGTTCGATGAGCTTTATCACTGATGAAGGAGTGTGGACGCCATCTCGTGTTCCACAGGGTGCAATGGACTCACCACTACACTTTCAAAATCAGATGAACGTTGTTTTCGAGGACATGCAGCCTACTCAAGTGCTGATCTGGATTGATGACATACTATTATTTGCACGCTCACCACAAGAATTTATTGAAACTTTGCGTCGTTTCTTAGCACGAGTGCGTGAACGCGGCTTGAAACTTAGCGCGGTAAAAAGTTTCCTATTTCGAAAAGAGGCCAAATGGTGTGGTCGGTTGTTCAGTGGAGTCGGAGTCCGCCATGACCCGGAGCGACTGAGTGGCCTACACCAACTACCTCTCCCTTCTACTGCTGCTGACTTGCAGCAGTTCCTGTGCGCAACCGGGTGGATGCGCGACTCTCTTATGGATTACAGCCGGGTGATGCAGCCACTGCATGACAAGCTTGAAGCTGTATTGAAGGTGGTAGGCCGTACAAAGCGTCTTGCTGCTGGTGCAGCAATCACATGGACTGCTGCAGATACAACTGCATTTGAAACAGCTCGTCAGCTACTTACTACGTCCCAAACACTACATTATCCGTCTCAGAATGCCTCCATTGTGCTGATGTCCGACGCATCGGACCGAGGCTGGGGATTGGTCGTCACCCAAGTGAAGGATTGGGTTGATGGATTGCCGGTGACTGACCAACGGCATGAACTACTAGTGTGCAAGAGTGGCAAGTTTGATGACACTGCAAGTCGCTGGAGCATCATCGAGAAAGAGGCATTCCCCATAATTTGGGCAGCACGTAACCTCACCTACTTGCTTGTACGTGGTACAGGTTTCCGAATCTACTGCGATCATAAGAATCTTATTTACGTGTTCGCTCCTGATCAGGAAGTCAGGCGACATGTTCGTGGTAAATTGCAACGTAGGGCTATGTCTTTAACGGGGTTGCAGTACCAGATCGAACATGTAGACGGCTCGATCAACCTCTGGGCGGATTTGCTTTTACAGTGGGGGCTCTCCTCGAGGGAGGAAGATGGAGTGACCAAATGCAAGGCCATTACACGCAGTAGAACCCACGAGACGATTTCAACTGATACTCAAATGCGGCGACTACATCTACGTGCGGGTAGTTTTGTGTTCCCTAGTTTGAGCGAGATTCAAACTGCTCAACAACAGCATGCTCGCACCGCCCCACCTACCGCTCGTCGTGATGACAATGGTGTTCTGGTAGTTGGCGATCGGCTGTGGGTGCCTGAAATGTAGGTAGCGCTGCTCCAACGAATTTTGATTGTTGCTCATTGTGGAACTCAAGGTCATAGGGGTATTGAACCAATGATGACAACGGTGACAGAGATTTTCGAGATCGCAAACTTGGCTCAAGTATGCCGTCGTTTTCTGAGTAAATGTCTGCTTTGTAAGCATGTGAAAGGGGGAAATATTATTCCCCGTCCATGGGGTCCTACCTACGATGCAAAAAAACGAAACGAACTGCTACACTTCGATTCTCTCTACTTGGGCGATAGTATGGGTGAGTGCAAGTACGTTCTTGTACTAAAAGACGGTCTCACGCATTTCTGTGAGTTGGTAGCATGCGATACGCCAACAAGTATCGTAGCAGCCACAGCTCTAGTTGACTGGTGGAAACGCTTTGGTGCCCCATCGATTTTAATTTCTAACCAGGGAAGTCATTTCAAGAACGATCTCATCACTATGGTATCCAAAAGCTAGACATTGATCAGAGTCTAGTAGTGGCGTATGCGCCATGGATTAACGGGACAGTCGAACGTCTAAACCGGGATGTACTGCAGGTCCTACGCGTATTACTGATGGAATACTCACTAGATACACATGAATGGGTATATCTACTACCACTGGTGCAAGGTAATCTCAACCATACTCCTGTGCGATCGTTGGGTTGCAAGGCCCCAAGCGAACTTTTCACTGGCTTGCCACGGCCGACCCCATTTGAACCTATTCTACTGGAGCGAGGACAGCGCGTTGAGATATTAGAAACGACGGTGCTGCCGATAGAACAGTTGGATCAGTTGCGTGTTAGCCTGGCTGGATTGCACAAAGAAGTGTTAGATCAACGTGAGAAGCGCCGACTTCAAAACATGGCTCGATCTAAGGGAATTGAGTGCAATTTTAGCGTGGGAGATTTCGTACTCTGGTCCCGCATTGACTCCCGGCTGTCTACGGACAAACTTCTGGCCCGCTGGGTCGGACCATTTGAAGTTACAGAAACAGCCCCTCACTCTTTCACGATTCGTCACCTCGTGACGAATAAGCATTACGTGGTGCACGGTTCGCGCCTTAAATTCTACGCTGACTCCAGTTTTGAAGTAAATGAAGAGCTACTGGCACATGTCGGAAATCAGGGTATGGTTCTAGGAGTCGAGAGTATCACGAAACACCGCAAAGCCAACGGTGTTTGGCAATTATTGGTATCATGGGAAGGTTTGCAAGAAGAGGAAAATTCGTGGGAACCTTTAGTTTCACTGCACAAAGATGTACCTTCCCGAGTGCAGCAATACGTTGATGCCAGCAATGACACAGCACTTATACGTGCTCATTCTATGCTGGTACAAGTTCCAGCCAATTAGTTCAACCGCAGCGTGACGTTATACTTCAGCTTCAACTAGTTGAAGTGCAACATTACCGGTAACGTCACACAGTCTCACGAATGACGCATATATCACAAGATGGTGACAGATCTCTGTCAGAGATGACGGACTTTATTCATGGGTATTTTCTATTTCGTAGCATGTATCTGCATATTTTCAGCAAGGTGTCGTCTTCGGGGGCAGTGTAGGCAAAATCACAGCCCACATTGCATCTCCAGCTGCAACGAGGCTATCTAGATTCCAGACGACAACCACAACCACGACGAGAACTGCAAGTCTACTCAGGACCAACCGATGTTACTTAGAACAACAGTAGCATTGATGGTAGACAGTTTAACTAACTAGCTTTAATCTCACTTTCGCTTTTACTTTGCAAGCAACAAGTATTCCAAGCGGAACTTGACACAATGCGGCAGGTGGCTGGTTCTATCGTGTTCACGTTCCACTCGTCGCAGTTGAAGTTGTAACGGGGTTACATGAAAGGGGTACCCCAGAAAGGGTACCGCCTTTAGAAGTAGATATACTTCTGTGAGTATTTGTTTTAATACTCTGATGGAGTGGTGTGGGCCACACTGTGGTGTGAGCCACACTACTGCCACGTAGGTTCGGTGGCTGAGGGCCAACCAATAACATTAAACCTACCTTTTATATGCATAATTAAGATAAAGTATAGTTAATTAGTAATTTGTATTACAGGCCAAATGGACCTAATTAACTATAAATAAATCAGTCTAAAATCTACTCTAAACTGGCTATTAAGTCCCCTAAGACCAGGGACTAGTGAACTGCCGTTCACTTAGAGTTTGTATACTCTTAATAGCACGCTTCCTCTAAGCAAGGTGCTCGTGTGACCCCGTCACACTTGGTAGCACTTGTAGTCAATCCACGCCTACGCGGGTAGATTGACTACCTGAATCCTCTGTGGCTCCTACAAGGTAAGCCAGGATGGATAGAGGGGAGTTCCCTCATTTGACCGACTCTCAGTTTGAGTCGGTCCGGAAGATGGTGGGCATCTTTGGAGGAGATGCCCTCCGAAGCTTGGCGGCTGCTACGCCGGCCGAGCAGGTCGAACGCATCGAGGCGTTCGACACGTACGAGAGAGGGCTTATCGCCCACGTACAGGGGCTGCAGGCCCCCGTGGCTGAGATGAAGCCAGCCCAACCTAAGCCGTTGAGGCTTAAGGTTAACCCTTATGAGGGAAAGGAGGGAGAGAACCTCCACTTCTGGGTCAGAGAGGTAGAGCTCGCGATGGACGCGGCTCTAATCTCGACCGAGCGACTTCGGGTCGCTTTCGCCCTGTCCAACCTAGGAGGTCGGGCGAAGACCTGGGCGTACACGCGCGAAGCGACGACGCCGGGTTGTTTCACAACCTGGGCTCAGCTGTGTCAACAGCTTAGAGCCGCCTTCCTTCCGGCGAACTATGAGTATCGCCAGCGCTCGCGCTTCCTTGCCTGTAAACAAGGGAAGCGTGAGCTGCATGAGTACATCCAGGAGATGCGAGTACTCGCTGCATCTCTGGTAGGGAACCCCCTACCTGAACACATCAAAGTGACCGTGTTCATGGATGGCCTGAAGGTGGGCCCACCCCGCACACAGTTGTTCCGCGTGCATGCGAACACAATGGAGGAGGCGATCCAGATCGCCCTCCAAGAGGAGTACAGCCACCGACAGGCTCGTACTCCTACGTCGGTGTGGCAAGGCCACAATGCGTCGTCAGGCGCAGTGCAAGGAGCTCCAGCAGCTGGAGCTAGCACAGGGCCGGTACCCATGGAACTGGGTACGGCCGTACAGAGCTCCATCCGTTGCTACGGATGTGGGAAGCTCGGGCACATGCAACGTGCCTGCCCTGCGGGAGGGCAAAGGAAGTTCCCTTCCAAACCTAGGGGCTCGAGGGGCCCGTGGCAGAAGCCGCGACCCAAGAGCCAGGGGAACTGGGGCACCAGTAGGGGCGGGGCGCCCTACTGGGGAAGATCTAAGTCCCCATGGTAGGAGTGCGGACGGCGCACGCCATGGAGGCTTAGCCCCTGAGAGCCTAGGTGCTCTCGAAACGAGAAAGAGCAGCGGCGGACTGCTCGTGGTACACGCGAGTGTACGGGGATATGGAGATCCCTTTAGAGTCCTGATTGACTCTGGGGCGTCGACGAACTTTGCTCGACGCCAGACGGTCGCGCGGAATGGCGACAAGTATGCCGATGCTTTGCGAGAAAGCAAAGGCAGGGGCCAGGTCTCGGTGAGACTGGCCGATGGTACGGTGGTAAACGTACCTGGGGTCCGTATGGACCTGGCTGTAAAGTTTGAAGACTTTGACAGCACGGAGTCGTTCCTTGTCCTAGACATGGACAAGTACGACTTGATCCTGGGCATGCCGTGGCTCGAAAAGCACGAGCCCTGGATCGATTGGCGCGGCAAAGCCATTGGGGCTAGCCGGCCCGCAGTCTCCGACAGAGCTTTGGTGAGTAATGTTCCCACCTCTGTCCGGGACTGGGGCACCCGAGATGGTCGCCAAGGCGCTTACGCGCCCGAAGAAGTATTGGGGGTCACGGACTCCAACGAAGATGTTGCGATGAGCCTCGCAACCGGTCGTGAGACCAAGGCTCATTGCCAAGCGTGTGGGATTGCCACGACGGCAAGTCCCAACGCTAAGAGTCGTCGCGCCGTATGGGCTTCGACTGTGGCGGTGCCGGACGGCACTGACCAGGCGGGTAACATAGGTCCGCAAGCAGCAGAGGCTGCTAAGGAGAGCGCTAAAGGCGTCTCCTGTGTGGGTAACATAGGTCCACAAGTGGGTAACATAGGTCCACAGGCGGGTAACGTAGTTCCGCAAGCGGGTAACGTAGGTCCGCAAGCAGCTGAGGCTGCTGGGGAGGGCGCTGAGGGCGCCTCCGGTGTGGGTAACATAGTTCCACACGAGGTCGAAGAGACCGAGAAGATCGAGAGCGCAGTATGCGTCTCTAGCGTGGGTAACGTAGTTCCACGCGGGGTCAAGAAGACCAGTACGAGTGCGGAGGTGCCGTTGAGCACCTCCCGTGTGGATAACCAAGTACCACACTCGGAGTCTGAGACTCCACCGGCACGGCCGGTCGAAGAGCAATGCCATGTCTTCGACGGCGTGTCCGGTCGTCAAGTGAAGGCAGGTGCCGTCCATCTGGAGGCACTGCCAGAGGTGTCAGCACTGCTGAACCTCGAGGAATTGTCCATGAAGGACTTCCTGGCCGAGTTGAAGGCCGGAGAGATTGCGGAGATGGTGCTCCTGAAGCCGGAGACCTCTCCTGAAGATTTGAACTCTTCCTCCGTAATGGACGAGGACGTCCTGGAGGGGTTCACGAAGCAGCGTGCAACGCGCTTGGGTTCTGAGATCCTCAAGAACCCGGAGGATCCAGTGTATCCTCTTGTGAAGGAATACTCGGATGTGGTGTCGAAGCACCCACCATCCCAACTCCCGCCGGATCGGGGAGTTCGGCACGAGATTGACCTCGTGCCTGGCACAAAGTATTGTGTCACGAGGCAGTGGCCTCTACCTCGCGAGCAGTGCGAGGTCATAGATGCCTTCTTCGCTGAAAAGGCGAAGTCGGGCATGGTGCGGGAGTCGAAGTCCCCGCACTCGACGCCAACCTTCTGCGTTCGTAAACCGAACGGGAAGTGGCGTCTGGTTCATGCTTACAACAAGCTGAACAATGCGACGGTACCGGCACAGACGCCGATCCCTCGCAAGGATGTGTTGCTGAACAACATGTCGGGCTGTACGCTGTACAGTGCCCTGGATCTGGTAGACGGATACTACCAGATCCTGATGCGGGAGAATGACATTCCTCTCACCGCAGTAAGCACCCCGAGTGGGATACTCTGGGAGTGGCTAGTGATGCCACAGGGGCTATCGAATGCCCCAGCGACGTTCAATCGCTTGGTCACACAATTGTTTAGACCATTGCGTACGTTCGCTCAGACGTACTTCGACGACATATTCGTCCATAGCCGTGCCGAAGGCGGCCAGACGGCTATGGAGGTGCATTTGAAGCACCTCCGTCGAGTGTTTGAGGTCATGAGAGCTAACAAGCTCTATGCCAACATCGACAAGTGCGTCTTTGCAGCTGAGGAGATAAAAGTCCTCGGCTGCTTTGTCAGCAGGGTCGGCGTACGCGCCGACCCAGGGAAGGTCAAGGCCATAGCGGCTTGGCCGACCCCGAGGTCGCAGAAGGACCTCCGGAAGTGGTTGGGCTTAGCCAACTATCTTCACAAGTACAGCGCAGGGTACGCTGAACTAGCCCGACCCTTGTCGGATCTCTTAAAGAAAGATGCCGACTGGGTCTGGGAGCAACAGCACCAGGATGCTTTTGACAGCATCAAGGCGAGCTTACAGCAAGCGCCAGTCCTGGCTTTGCCGGACGAAAACAAGTCATTTAGCGTCGTCTGTGACGCTTCTGACTATGCAATAGGCTGTGCGCTGTTGCAGAAGGACGATGAAGGACACGAATGTGTCATCTCCTTCCAGTCTAGGCAGCTCTTGTCAAGTTTAGAGTTCATCTCTTGGGCACGAGGCCCTTTGTGATCTATACTGATCACGCGTCCTTGCGGACTGCCACCAACTCGCCGCATCTGTCGCAGCGGATGGCGAGGTGGCTGTCGTTCTTCGCGGAATACAACTTCCGCGTTGAATACAAGCCGGGCAAGCTCAACGTGCTTGCCGATGCTTTGTCGCGTCGACCTGACTATGAGCTAGCTCATGTCAGTCGGGTCACGACAGATCTATATGATCGGATACGCTTGGCGTATCAGGAGGACGAGAACTATACACCACTGGTGCAGTTCTTGTCCGATGGCAAGGACGCCAAAGTCGACAGGCTTTCGCCTCGACAGCGGGCGCAGCTCCATCGTTATGAGCTGGCCGATGGGTTACTCCATTACAGGGTAGACCCTAGAGATCCTCCTCGGGTTGTCGTTCCAAACGACGAGGATCTGAAGTATGACATACTTCTAGAGGCGCATGATGCGCCGATAAGTGGCCATCTTGGCCGGGAGAAGACCTACCAAATGGTCTCTCAGACATTTTGGTGGCCCCGCATGTATAAGTGGGTGGCACACTATGTCAAGACATGTGAAACATGTCAGAGGGTGAAGCCTTCGGGCCACGCCTCGGCTCCACTGCAGAGCCTACCTGTACCAGCAGATTGCTGGAAGTCGATGAGTCTCGACTTCGTCTTCGGCCTGCCGGCCGATGACAAGGGCAACACCGGCATATTGGTGTTTGTCTGCCGTTTGAGCAAGATGGTACATCTTGCTCCGGTACGTGACAAGGTCACCGGGAAACAAGCTGCACAGCTGTTCCTAGATAGCGTGTTTCGCTATCATGGTCTACCAGAGACCATAGTCTCGGACAGAGACCCGCGTTTCACGGGTGCGTTCTGGGACACCCTGTTCCAATTGCTGGGAACTAAGTTGACGATGTCAACTGCAGACCATCCGCAGACGGATGGCCAGACGGAGCGCGTCAACCGCGTGCTCGAAGATACTCTGCGCAGTATCTGTGCGGAAGCACCTCGATCCTGGTCGGATCAGCTTCCTATGGTTGAGTTTGCACTCAACAATGCGGTACACGCATCAACGGGGTTTACCCCGTTCTATTTGAATGGGTTACGACACCCCCAGGTGCCGCTAACCTTGCGGGGAGGCACAGTGGCCTCCATCGTAAGTGGGGGAGAGGCTCGGAAAGCTTTTTCCTCCCTGGTCTCTAATTTTGAGCCCGAGTCTTTAAAAAGACAGTTGTCGTCGTTTGTAGACGACAGGCTGACGCTAATCAGCCGGGTTAGAGATGCAATGGCATCAGCCCAAGACAAGCAAAAAGAGTACTCCGACAGAAAAGGAAGAGGAAATGTTAATGTCTTTAAACAAGATGAATTAGTACTGTTAGATACTAAGAATCTACCTATAAACTTGGTAAGTTCCGTAGGGAGCAACAAGTTGAAGCACCGCTTCATTGGACCCTTTGCGGTCCTGGCCAGGCATGGCGCGGCGTACACCATTGACCTCCCAAAGTCAATGGCGACGCACCCGACGTTCTACGTGGGGCGTCTTAAGCGGTATCACGATCCGCTGGGTCTTCCTTCTCGGACGGAGGAAGACCAAGGTGAGAACTCACCTCCTCGAAACGAGGCTGAGCTCTCTGGACAACCGGAGTTGCCGGTGTCGAAGCCTGAGAGTGATATACAGGCTGGTACCCACGCGAGTCATACGAAGGGTATGACGGTACCGAATGGGAAGAGCTCGGGTAAGAGCTATACCCATAAGCCGAGTGGTACGAGTACCCCTGCGGCTCATAAGAGGGCATACGACCATGCACCTCATGGCTTAGAACGTCTAAGCCTCGACGGAGCTCCTTCACGGCAGCAGCCGGAGCTCGGCGGTCAACACGCCCATGGAGCTCATGAGTCTCACGACCAAGAGCGTCCAAGTCTTGGCGAAGGACCTCAAGGGTCCCCGGCTTGCCAGCCTGAGCGGCAGCCTGACCACCAGGTCCAAGCCCAAGGGCTATCTCGATCGCATAGACGCGATCTCGAAGTTGACGGACCTCGTCACTTAATAGGGACCCCACAGAGTCCCGACCCGAAGATGAGGGTCCAGAAGGATAAGGCTGAGAAGGAGCCGCGTACTCAAACGCGTGCGAGAGCTCCTCCTGCCCTCCTTGACCGGAACGGCGAGCTCCACTATCATGTGGAGCGGGTCGTCCGGGAGCGGCGGCGCTCTGGGAAGCGCCAGCTGCTTGTGAAGTGGCGGGGTTACCCCTCGTCACAGAACTCGTGGGAGCCGGAAGACCGGCTCCGGGTTGACTGCCCGAAGGCTGTTGAGATTTGGGATCAACAGCCGGGGCGTAAGTAGTCCGCGGCTTCTTAGCCGCCTTACGGTGTACGGTCCCTGGGTTGACGGAACCGTACCCGCGCTCATCTTGAGCGCTGGACTTAGACTGCTGTCTAAGTCCCTCCATGACGGAGTGGAGTTGCCGCTTAGCGACTAAGTGGGCAAACTCAATTCGAAGATCTCGCTGGTCCAAGACATAGGACAGCAGGCGATCTTCCCGGAGTTCTTTCAACTCCTGAACTGTGAAGTTCTTTAGAGAAACCCATCTCCAGAACAGGTCTTCTGCCTGGGTCTGGGTTGTGGTGTTCTCGGGCTGTACCCAAGGGTAGCCCCACACGGGGAAGAGCCCACCACGGTCTTCGGATTTCTTTCGAAGACTAGTGAATTCCTTGAGAGGAATTCGGTGTGGTGCAAGTAGCACACACCTAGCGGCCTCAATGTCGTTGACAAAGAGAGGTTCGACTTGAACCAAGGCACGCTCATAGGCGCCACGCGAAGTGCGCCCATGGTTTAGACCACGAGGGGCCTTGAGGTGCTCCAAGAACATTGGAGACCCAGACCCCGCATCCGGTGGGTAGTATCCGCGAGGATACACCGGTGTGGGAGGCACAGGAGTGCCTTGCAGCTGAGCAGTTTGATAACGCTCTTGCTGCTCATCGAGATCATTGGAGATCTCTCGGGGCTCAGAGACAGCCCCCTCCTCTTCCTCCTCGTCTGAGGAGTCGAACAGGGATTTGAATCCCTTAGCGATCGAAGGCTCTGATGTAGGAGAGCCAGGGGCTGCGCGCTTCTTAGCAGCAGCAGCACCCTCACCAGCCCGTTTTGGAGACGCTGCTTTCGCAGCTTGGGCTCGAGCCTTACCTTCGGTTAAGGTAAGGTTCTTGGCAGGCGAGCTCGTCGAAGCTGCCTTTGCCTCCGATGATTCGCTATCATCAACAGGAGCCTCCTGCGAAGGAGCGTCCTGTGCAGGAGCGTCCTGTAAAGGAGCATCCTGAGAAGAAGATGGATCCTTAGCGGATCCAGGAGAGTCCCCGTCGGACTCTGATCCCGTGATAATCGGAATCTGAAATTCCGGGGATTCAGATCCGGGACTGTGGTCCCGATAGGCGAACCGAGGGTTCGGCCTATCGTCGGGAGATAGGGAGCGCGAGCGACTGCGTCGCGAACTCCCTTCTTGGCTGGCAGCAGCAGTCGTACGCTTGCTGCCTGCCTCGGAAGCCGCCTTGCGGACTTCCTTGCGCGGAGCGGCCTTGTCTTTCGACTTGGCCTTTGCAGTCTTCGACCTCGCGGTCTTAGACTTGGAAGGCGCCGAAGCGCCGCGGGTGCTTGCCTTCTTAGGCATCTTGGGAGGCTGACGTGGAAGCCTCCAGGTGTCTTGGACGCGCGAAAAGGCTGAATGAAAGCCTTAAGCCACAACGGTGGCTCGTCGATGGGTATCGACAAAGGACAGGAAAGAGAGCGGAGCTCCCTTCCTAGCTCCTCATTGGTTGGGGGTGTTTCCAACCTAAGTGGGGGAGGATGTAACGGGGTTACATGAAAGGGGTACCCCAGAAAGGGTACCGCCTTTAGAAGTAGATATACTTCTGTGAGTATTTGTTTTAATACTCTGATGGAGTGGTGTGGGCCACACTGTGGTGTGAGCCACACTACTGCCACGTAGGTTCGGTGGCTGAGGGCCAACCAATAACATTAAACCTACCTTTTATATGCATAATTAAGATAAAGTATAGTTAATTAGTAATTTGTATTACAGGCCAAGTGACCTAATTAACTATAAATAAATCAGTCTAAAATCTACTCTAAACTGGCTATTAAGTCCCCTAAGACCAGGGACTAGTGAACTGCCGTTCACTTAGAGTTTGTATACTCTTAATAGCACGCTTCCTCTAAGCAAGGTGCTCGTGTGACCCCGTCACAGAAGTAATGGTCTCAGTCATTGTCTCGTAGCGGTACTATCTTGAGTTTACTATTGAATAGTTTAGTCTACTATTAACAGGAGTTGTGCTTGAGTGCAATCCCGAATACGCTGAGTGGGCGAACAAACGCTAACTGCCTGCGCTAAACGCAACAGTAGGCATCGCTTCGATTGTCAACCCCGACACTGATTTAACTTACGCCAACTACTCCGAGTTTTGCCAGGCTGATGGTGTGGAATTTAGCGTCACAGTGTCTGGGGATGAGGTCACATGGCTAGATGGACTTGAATTCTGGACTAACCCGGGTGACAGCGAGGCCAATGCGGACCGTGCGGAGAAACTTGTTTCCGCTTATAGCGCTTTGGTTGAAAATGATGCCGTGACGATCGATGGTGGAGTGATGCGACCACTTCCTTCGGTATCGTCACTCACAGGTGCTAACCCTCCATGCTACGAGAACAGTTTGCTCTGTGCTGACGCTGAGTTTGGATGCAAGCGGTTGTATCGTTCGCAGATCTGCGAGGTATGCACATATGCAGATTCAGGCTGCGTCAAAGCTCCACTGCGCAACTGAGCCATCAGCTCAAGTATATCACACACGTGCTAATCTAGAAATTACTTGGTGTCTTTTGCTATCGTGTCAATGCTCTAGTTACTATCTAATCCTCTTGAAGCTAAAATACATCGTTACTTGATGGATAGACAGTTATTAGATTCAAGAGACTTGCCAACCGAAACTTATGGATACTTTCAAATTGTCCATTGGACTGAAGTAATTCTGACAGCTTCATTACATTTGTTTAATGGTTGAGAGCAGCGGGTTTCGAGGTATTGGAGTTTAAGTAGGAGTTAGCATAAACAACTACCAAACGTCAAATTGACTCTTGAGTGTGCATTGAATCGATACACACGAGCGCTTGAGGCTCAAGTGTGAACTCACTATGGGCATGGGCCATCCGACTTCTTCCAAATGACTTTGAGGGCTTCACAACCATGCATCTGCATCTTGCACAAGTTTCCGTAGGTGACGCCATCAGTTCCGCACACCGGTTTGTTTTCGTCGGTGCATTTCTGGGCACAAATGTCGAAGGTACTTTCGCTGGCGCCACTACCGTCAGCTTCGGAGATATCGATGAAGGCGACTGCGGCGAGTATGATTGCAGCTGCAAATTTCATTTTGCTGACTCGAAGTTGTGGGGGCTCAGAAAATTCAAGAATGAACTACCCAAGCACTGCGGTTCTTCAGATGCATCATACGGGGTTGCATTTGGGACCGGATCCCATCCAGACGTCAATGCATTCATACATGCAACTATCCAGTTGAGTGATGACGGCACTTGTACTGCGAAGTTGAACAGAAGTCGACCTGCTCCTTCTGGCAAGTTCGAGCTATTAGCTAGTATTTTAAAGCTTATCGTTAACTATATATATTAAGGGGGTTTAATTGCTGGCTAACTGCACATGTACGTGAGTGATGACCACATACATGTATAGTTAGCAGCCAGCAATTAAACTCCTTACCGATAACGACAACAAATATGACAGCAACCGTATGCCGAACATCGAAAGGACAACGTTAACGACAAAGATGTAGACACGATTGTTTAGACATGCGCTTTTACATTAATCATACGCATCAAAGTGGTGCAATAGTTGTCAGGCTTAGTTTATGGGAAGCGCATTTAAGTTGCGTCGTTGGTTTAAGGGAAAGATGGCACTTTGCTGCATTATACATTGCCATCACCATCTTTAATCATGCTAGTTACATGTGCGTGGTGATATTGTTTACAAACACCACACTACCGTATCTTTCTGCTGATCGCACGTTTGTGACTCGACTTCCGTTCAATCTTTGTTTTGTTATCTTGCCCAGTACGAAATGCCATCATCGTATGATAATTTTGAATGCTTTGGCGTGTGGATGGGATGGATCGTTAATGGAATCCAGCTGCAATGAAGAATCGCACGGCTGAACTCATTCATTTTGAATTCCTTGACACACTCAATACGCAGTACCATGAAATTTGCATCTGCAATCGTATTCACCGCAGTCGCGATCATCGGGGCCTCTGACGTCGCTCAAACTATCACCGTCGATCTATCCACCCTGACGAAAGTAAACCAGGGTCCAGGAACATACATGGGTATTGGTCCACAAGTTAACTCTAATCCAGAGGACAACAACTCTCCGAGCAGCGCTGCCAGTACATCAGGGACTGTAGGTTCAACGAGCAGTAGCTTCGCTGGTTCCATCGCCGATGTTTGCGACCAAAAATGCACCGACGAAAACAAACCGGTGTGCGGAACTGACGGCGTCACCTACGGAAATTTGTGCAAGATGCAGATCACTGGTTGTGAAACTCTGAAAGTCATTTGGAAGAAGTCGGATGGCCCATGCCCAAAGTGAGTTCACATTTGAGCCTCAAGTGGCCACGTTTTACGATACGTGAAATACGTCAATGCACAATTTGTCGCTTGGTAGTTGAGTTTTCGCAGTACCGATGAGAAGTAAGCATAATGCCTAATATCGACTTTGGATGCAATCGTTAAAGCTGGTCTATTACTTTAAAGAAAATAATCAGCCTAAAGCTACCACATTAGATTAAACTAGAAGCTATTACTACGGTACTTGTACGCTCACGTGTCAGTGCTGTTGTTGCTGTGAAGCCAAGCAAATTTAAAGCTGTAATCTACTCCTGGTGTACAGATAAACAAATCTGTTAGCTACTAGGCGAAGGTAGGATAAATTGTTATCTTGATTTCTTACCGAGTTGTGGGAGCGTCGACTGCATTGCCATGACGACCCAGAGGATGAGTTTTGGTTGTACCATGAAAAACTCTCGTTCCAGCACAAAAGCTACTTGTTTCAGCGATTGACGATATACGAGACGGTTAAGTACAACAATAAGGAGAACCAACGATACTAGTTCGAACATCCCGTATACCAGCACACTGGCAACCATGCCCCAAAGCTTTTCATCCGAGAGATCAGCTAGTTGTGGATAAAATCGTCGATTAGGGAAGTGATACATGATCACTAGATAGCCACCTACACGAGACAGAGACAAAAAATAGTTAGACATCCAAACTACTAACCCGAATTTCGTGACTTGCCATAAATAATAGGAACCAGTACTTCCGTCAACTCAACTAGTAGCATAAATTCAGTGAGGAAGAGCACTTGCAGTGCCTTTTTGAGCAAACGATAGTGCTCGTTGCTTGATAATCTGTTGAGACTGATCGTTGGGCGGGTCGAAATGACATCAGTAGCTTTCTTCGTAGAACTATACTGGGTGGAGAATTGTCGAGAAACTTCCCGTGTCGAGCAGTGCTGAGTAACAGGGATAGGAATTTTGTATTCCCCCACTTTCATGCTCATGGTTGGTAACACTTGTTTTTTCTTGAGAGAAATTCTAGCAGTTTGTGGTATCGAGTTGATTGCCCAGAAGTTTGGTTCATTCGGAGTAGTTGTTGGTCGGCGATTTGCTGAATCAGGATAATAACCAAGTATCAATTCAGCCGACGAAATTAAGGCATTGGTGTCAACTCCAAGCTTATCAAAGAGCTTTTTCACGTCGTTTACCATGCGGTACAAGTCTAGGAGTGAAATTGCTGCCTGGAAAATATCTACTGCGACGAGAGTAATACTTGTACTAATGGACTGTGAGTTCTGCATGCAAGAGGCAATGAAGAGAGCATTGAAAATCTCCACATTAAGAATCACAACTTGTGGCTTTGTATCATCTCGACCAGCAAGAATACGACTGAGTACATTTTTCTGCAGCATTTTAAACGCAGGTATGAGTAGAGCGAACATTGGCTGGTACGTCAACGACATATTAGTAAAAATTGTGTTGAAAACTGCGTAAGTCGAAACAATCAAAACTTGAGCTCCACAAATTCTCGCGAACCGCACCACATCTTTCACTGCTTCAGGGTTTACACGCATGTGCTTTCCACGAACTCTGACTAAAAAGAAAGCTGTGAAACCAAGCCATGGTCCAGACATCAAAACTGTGACGAACGGTAATGGCCAACAGATAATTGCCGACAAAACAAGCGCTAAGACGTTGGTTAAAATTGCTGCCGGTAATGAGATGAAGAATCCGGTTGATGGTGTTAACTTGAGATTTGGACTGTACAAACGGATTTGCTCGACAGCACAATGTGTGTAGATGAAACAAGTCAATGTAGCTCGGATCCATGAAGCAGCACTGTGATTGAATCCTCTCTCCACGTCTTCGAGAGGTATTGAATCGATCAAAGCTACTAGGACAAGGCACGGTAATGGCGTAAGAGGAAGTATCACTAACGCCCGCCAGAAACTAGTAGCATGACAGTATTCGTTCATAGCCGTAAAGCGCTCAATGGAGTAGTGACCATGAAGTTCCACTTGGACAGATTCCCACTTGTGAATGAAGCGATTGACTGACCTTTGTATATGCTCATTAATCCTCACCATAATAATGTTTAGCTTGGACAAAACGTTTTTGTTTAGACTGTGATCGTTTGGCAACATATATAGCGATGCCGTACAGACAGAAACCTAAGAATATGATACAAGATGCTGATCGAAAAACAAGACAATTATGTGTATTTTTCTAAGGTACTGCAATAGGTGTTATTTGAACGAGGTCCTGATGAAGATGAATGACACAGGAAAGTGGACCTCCTTCACGAGAATTTTAGCCTCGACTGGTTAGTCATGAGGCTGACGGTTTTCAGGCCCAAGCGTCCAGGATCTCCTGACGGGACTTCTGGAGATCCGCGTTGTCGCGGTCTCTAGCCTCGACTGAAATTCCAGGGAAGTTAACTTCGAAAAGCTCCTTGAGTTTCGGCAGATCTTCCTTGGGTGGGGCGTACGTGCCGCTGTTGTTGTCAATGTAGAGCTTGTACTTGCCAAAGTGTCCCTTCTCAATGTGGAATTCACCGGCATATTTGACCGAGAACGCAGCACCCGAGTGGAGCATGTGCTTGGACAGCATGTCCTTAAAGAAGGAAGCTCCAGTCTCCGAGAAGTACCAGCCCGTAGAGGTGATAGCGTACGTAAAGAGCACAGTCTTCTCCAACCTCTGACCGTAGTTGATTAGCTTGAACAAATCCGACGGTTCCTTGAGCACGCCGTACTGTGTCGTGCCTGCATGTCTGTAGATCACCTCGTGTTCCGTAGAGATGGCTTTACGGAGCACAGGAGACTCTGGATGGTCAGGAGAAAAGATTTTTTGAATAGTAGGGTAGTTCTTGTTCCACTCATGATCAGTAGGTAGAATCTGTGGAATGTTGTGCAAATGCACATGATAGGCTGACGACTGTAACTTGTCGTCGTCCGTCATGGACTGTGTCAAGATGCCTGTACCAATGCTCAAGTGAGCAGAGTAGTGCACAGGACCGTACTGCTCCAATTTCCCGTCTCCATGAGCCTTTGTGGCATGAGACTTGACCTTGACAATGATAGTACCAGCTGCTTTATCATTGCGTTGGATCGGCAGCTCGAACGTCGTCTCAGCTCCGTCAGTATTGGCTGCTTTGAACTGCGTCTGACCCAGTGCGTCATCGCCGTTCATGTCCTCGTCTAGCAGGTAGAGCTTGCACACGGTGTCTGGCTTGACGTTCTTGAAGAAGAACTTCTCGTTCCACACTGGCTCAAGGGTGTCGAAGATTGGGCGTGTCCAGGCCACTTTCTGGCCGCCCACTTCAATGAGAGCGTAAGCGTCACTGGACGCCACGCGGCCTTTGAGTGCTGCCTTCATGTCGAAGTAATCACCAGCTGCAATGTCCTTGGCCGAGACGATCTCGAGCTCAACATCGAGCACAGAGTTCTCAGGGACGGGAGCAGAAGCGTGTGAAGAGGAAGAAGAAGAAGCTTGGCCCATGGTCAAGTGCGCAGTAGACGGCAAATTCAAAAGTGAGAGCGCTGGACGGTCGTCGGAAGATCGCAATGCCAGATCTGTGACATGAAAGTATCCATGTGCTCAGATTACGGCTCAAATTTGTAGACGCAGGACTCAGATCACAAATTTGACATGGCTAAATGTTGCTAGATGAATGCTGAATGATTCAATGGTGTAGTAGCATGATTCATGAAGGATATGTTCTCGCGAGTGCAATGGAGTTCGCTTGGATGGGGTTGTTATATACTATGGTTCATAGGCAATTGGATCTGCAGCTGCTGTGCAGCCAGCTGACTCATATATCATGACATTTGTTTTTGGCCATTTGGATCGCATCTTGCGAGTCGCAAGTGAGGTGAAACTGCTTCCTATCATTCCAACAGCGTTTCAGACTCGAGTTTTGCCGCATTCAACGTATTCAGCACTACTGTAATACATGTAATGTACTTGAACTCGAAGTTCGAGACGCAGCATTTTGCCCGGCTCAGGTTTACCAGCAAATCTTTACGTCGCATAAAATGAAAATCAACAGCTAAAAAATCAGTCGTGGGTACAAGTACAACTTGTCAAGTACGTGGCAGCTCCGGTTCAACGATATCCACCTCATTTTTCAATTTGCCACGTCAAACAAGCATCATTAACCATGGGTCAATCCTCGTCGACCGCGTCCACCTCCTCTCCGTCCACTTCCACTCCGGTTCCTGAAAACTCTGTGCTCGATGTCGAACTCGAGATCGTCTCAGCCAAAGACATCGCAGCCGGCGACTACTTCAGTGCAAAGGCGGCACTCCAAGGTCACGTCGCTTCCAGCGATGCCTACGCTCTCATTGAAGTGGCCGGTCAAAAAGTAGCTTGGACACGACCCATTTTCTCCACATTGGAACCAGTGTGGAACGAGAAGTTCTACTTCCGAAATGTCAAACCCGACACAGTGTGCAAGCTCTACCTGCTGGATAAGGACTTTGAGGATGACGACAAACTGGGGCAGACTCAATTCACTGCAGCAAACACTGAGGGCGTCGAGACGACGTTCGAACTGCCAATTACTCGTGAAGGCAAGGCGGCCGGCACCATCATTGTCAAGGTCAAGTCCCACCCGACTCCAGTGATTGGAGACGGCAAGCTGGAACAAGTCGGACCAGTTCATTACTCGGTGCATTCAAGCTTCATCAATGGTCTCATTACAGACACCACTACGGATGATGAGAAGCGCGAGTCCTTGGCCTACCACGTACAGCTGCACGATATTCCAGCCTTCTTACCCACGGACAATGAGTGGAACCACAACCATAAACCTGTGCAAGGATCTTCTCACCAGACCACCCGGAAGCTCCGATCCTACGTAGAGCAGTGGCTTCGGAGCACGCAATGGTGTACAAGCACGATTCCGACACTGTGTACGGCGAATTCAAGGAAGCCGCCGACTACTTTAGCTTGCTTCATGATGGCAAGCGGCTGGACAAACCCGTGCTGTTTACCTATGCTATCATTGAGACTGGCTGGTACTTCTCCGAGACCGGTGCAGCTTTCTTCAAAGATATCTTGTCCAAACACATGCTGCACTCTGGTGCACAGTTTAATGTCAAGTATGCTGGAGAGTTCCACATTGAGAAGGGGACGTCAGGCGAGTTCAAGTTGTTTATCGACAACAACAGCGGAACGTACGCACCACCGAAGGAAGAACTACCTCAGCTTAAGGCGTTGTTGGAAACCAACTTTCCCGGAATTTCGGTCGAAGCATTGGACCGCAGTAGTCCGGAATTGAAGGAGAAGCGCAAAGAGATTTTGGATGCTTGGGCAGCGTAATTTGGGGTTGGTCATGTCAAGTTGAGGCCTCAGATCGTTAAAGTGTGAGGTTTCAGCAGTAACGTAAAATAAATACAATTCCTCGTTATCGAGTTCATTCCAGGCTTCGCTCCGTTAGAATTACAGGTCCACTACTGGTTGCTCTACCAGACGCCATAGCCTTAGAAATCTATGACCTTGGCTATCAAAAAACGTTATCTTAGCGCAGCTATCAGTGACCTTAATGCTAAGTACATGCAGTTGACCTAACTTCGTGACCACGATAAGGATTTCATGCCCATGAATCCAGGATTTCCTTGCGCGCTCGCTGCATGTTCTCATCTTCACGATCTAATGCCTCGACTGCGATTCCAGGGAAGTTGTTCTCAATAAGCGCTTTGAGTTGTGGCAGATCTTCCTTCGGTGGTGCATACGTGCCACTATCATTATTGATAATGAGTTTGGGCTCACCAAACAGGTAGTTGTCGACATGGAACTCTCCAGCGTACCTGAACACAAGAGAATAAAAGTTAGTTTTACTTCAAAATATCGTAACAATACACTTACAAAACTGAGAACGCAGCGCCTGAGTGAAGCATGTGCTTCGATAGCATATCTTTGAAGAAGGCAGCACCCGTCTCCGAGAAATACCAACCGTTTTTGGTTATAGCATAAGTGAACAGCACCGTCTTGTCCTGGCGCCGACCTTCATGAATCAGTTTGAAGAATTCCGCTGGTGACGAAATCGTGCCGAATTTCGTGTTGTTCGGGCCGTGCGTGTAAATCACCGCGTGTTGCGTCATGATCGCTTGACGCAGCACAGGTGACTCCGGGTAATCGGGAGAGAAAATCCGCTGAATTGTCGGATAGTTCTTGTTCCACTCGTGATCTGTCTGCAAGAACTGCGGAATATTGTGCAGCTGAATATGATACGCCAACGACTCGATTCTAGCATCATTCGATGTCGACATGGTCATAAGACCAGCGGTCACACTCGAATGCACCGAGTAGCGCACAGGTCCATACTCCTCAAACAAGACACGACGCATTGGCTCCACTGGGAAAGACTTCACCTGCACAATATTGTCAACACTCCATCTACACAGCCAGTATACATTAAATATTGCACCAACCTTGACGACAATAGTACCGGCGTTCCTGTGATTGAGCGAAATGGCGAGTTCAAACGTCGATTCCGCTCCGTCTGTATTGACCGTTGTGAATTGCGTCTCCCCCAGCTCATCATCAGCATTGACGTCCTTGTCGAAGAGATATAACTTGCACAGCGAATCCGGTCGGACGTTTCTGAAGTAGAACTTCTCGTTCCACACTGGTTTCAACGTGGAGAAGATGGGGTGTGTCCACGCCACTCTCTGACCGTCCACTTCGATCACAGCGTAAGCATCGCTAGAACTCAATTGGCCTTTCATCAGCGCAGTGACGCCTAAATAATCGCCTGCAATAATGTCCTGGGAGAGGTGGAAGTTAGTACATTGTCATTGAAATTAATGTTTTACTGAAGTATTCCGTACTTTGGCAGACACGATCTCGAGCTCCACATCGAGTACGGCGTTCTCAGGGAGATCCGACTCATCAGACGGTAAAGGAAACAATGTAGGCGTTGCGTGTGTCAAGGCGGGGACGCCCTTAGTGGCGGAAGGAGCTTGACCCATGGTCAAGAGAATTCAAATCTGATCTCTGGTTCGTGTTCATACCTCAACTATGTTTACCCACGAATTGTAAAACCGTACCCACAAATAGTAATACCGCGACATGTTTCGGTATGTTCAACTGATTAACAGAAGGAAATACTGTACAGTACGTTGTACTCACTGTGAGTCAGCAAGAGGACGTTATTCGGCAGGCTTTATTGCTGTTATTATCTTGTTCATGCCCATGCCGCGAGGATCTCTTTGCGTGCTTCCATCAATCCTTCGTCGTCGCGATCGACTGCGTCACATACAATTCCTGGGAAATTGTTTTCTAGGAGTGCTTGAAGTTGTGGTAGTTCCTCTTGTGGTGGGGCATACGTGCCGCTGTTGTTGTCGATCACAAGCTTGAGCGCGTCGTCATTGGTCCTCTCGATGTGGAACTCACCGGCATATTTGACCGAGAAGGCTGCACCCGAATGCAACATGTGCTTAGACAACATGTCCTTGAAGAAGTCGGCGCCCGTTTCGGAGAAATACCAACCCTTGCTCGTGATAGCGTATGTGAAGAGCACGGGTTTGTCATCACGTCTGCCTTCGTGGATCAGCTCAAAGAAATCGGCAGGGGAAGAAATCGAGCCATACTTGGTATTTTCAGCACCATGTGAGTAGATCAAGGCGTGCTGCGTCATGACTGCCTGGCGAAGAACGGGTGACTCAGGGTAGTCTGGCGAAAAGATGCGCTGGATGGTTGGGTAGTTCTTGTTCCACTCGTTGTCAGTAGGCAAGAATTGCGGGATGTTGTGGAGCTGGATGCGGTAGGCCAAGGATTCCAATCGGTCATCGTTGGCAGTGAGCATAGTCAAGAGACCAGCTGACACGCTCGAGTGCACGGAGTAGCGAACAGGGCCGACTTCCTGCACCACTGCGTCTTCATCAGAGTCGACTTGGTGACAGTTAACCTGCAGCAATATGTGTGAATACTGAGCATGAACGAATGATAACACAGACAGCACCAACCTTGACAGTGATGGTGCCGGCTTTGCTCCCTTCCAACGTGATTGGTAGGTCGAAGTCGGTCTCCGTGTCATAGATCGTGTGGATGGTGTTGAATTGCGCTATTCCCAACTCGTCGTCCTCGTTCATGTCCTTGTCGAACAACGTGAGCTTGAACGTCGCGTTCTGCTGAACATTCTTGAAATAAAACTTCTCGTTCCACACAGGCTCGAGAGTATCGAAGATAGGGCGTGTCCAAGCCACTAGATTGCCGTCGATTTCGATCGTGACGTACGCGTCGCTGGAGGAGAGACTGCCTTTGAGAGCTGCGGTCAATCCGAGGTAGTCACCGGCAGTGATGCCCTGTAAACGAGAATACTCATGAACAACTCGAAATCATGTGGATATTCCTGCAGCGTGAAGATATCTCACCTTCGCGGACACGATTTCGAGATCAACGTCGACAAGGGTGCCATCAGGCGTACCGGGTGGTGGGAACGACACGGGCATTGAAGAGGCTTGTTAGAGAGAGGGTAAATCTAATAATGATGCTGTCACGGGGCCACCCGACATGATATTCGGCGATATCCACCACGAATATCTGGTCCAAGGTTTACAGACAGTCCAAAAAGCTCGAGTCCGTCCTGTAATCTTCTTCACGCGCAAGCATTTGCCTTCATTTGTCTCAGCAACATGATTTAGCTAGTAGCTAAAGCTACAACCTGCCACAGTCATGACCAAGATGCAAGCTGTCAGATGGCAATTCTTCCGACGTACGCGAAAACAATACATGAACATGCTCTTCGGTAGTCGACTACGTGTCCAAAACTACGCCTAGAAATGTCGAGCTCTCAAGGTTAAATTCCGAAGCTGCTTTGGTCCTATCCGCAGGGTCAATGGCTCTCGTTGCGGTGCCAAAACATTTGACACCACTTAAAAATCGTCGAAGGAAATTGGTCCACAGAAGACAGCCAAAGAGGCGGTTCAAGTGTCCATGAATGTCCACCTCGGTCCCACTGTGGTCATTCGTCCGATTTCAACGTGGCAACAAGCTGAGGTCACTGCAATTGTGGAGACCGCACCCTCGGACACTTTGCAACGTGTCTTGCGCTTCCATTCCGGTCGAAGCTGTCGTGCGAACGTATAGAGCTACTGTCCCGCGTCGAGGTCGATCTGTGTGGCACCTCGACACCAAGCTTGGATGGCTCGCAGACAAGGTAGACACAACGCTAGAACGATGCCTGACCTCTGTGATACTGAGCAGGAAGCCTGGGCATCTGGTGACAACGATTCAGCATGTTGGAGAGTTTTGCAAGTGTCGATCGACTCAAACTCGACTCGAACGTTCAGTTGCCGAAATCTCACCCAGCGATACTGCAGACAATCACATGACAATGGTCAACACCTCACTTACTAAGGCCCACCACGTACTCAACATTGTCACCTCGCCGTTCATGTACCTAGAATTGATCCTAGTTGGCCGCACGATGCCTCGACGGGAGCCGGAATGTCGAACGCTATGAGCTCCAGCTGGAGCAAGTGAGACCTCCATAGAGTGAGCAGGTGGTCGACTTGTGTGCCATCGAAATGCCTTGCTTCATACAGTCGTTACCACCGCATCGGACAGGTTTTTGCCAGCTGGGTGACATGCATCCGTACTCGTCGCCAGCAACGAGACGCTGGTCCGAATGCATTGAAAATGTACCTGGTAATCCTGCACATCTTCTACAACGACCCACAGCCGTCAGATCTGCGCTCCTGAACGGCAGATGGGTCGAGGGCAGTCACGCACAGGATCAACTTTGCAACAGCCTCTCCTGTCCGATATGCTGCTGAGTTCACTTCAGCTCTTGCGCTTGGGCTCACACCTCGTTATTTAACTTAAACGATGAAGGTTTTCTCGTTGGGTTTGGCCATCTGCGCGGCGCTAGCTGTCACCACGGCATCCGTGGAAGCTAAGGGTACGATCTGCCCGACTGGATCAGGTTTTGTGAGCACCGAGGACAGCTACAATTCGGACAAGACAGTCACAGACTCCAGTTCGACTGATACCGGTGGTGACACGACACAAGTAGCTGCCTCCAGTTCCACCACCGGTAGTGATGCTACGCAGTACTCCAATGACAATGACGCCACACAGACTGATACTTCCATCCCTACCGATGACAATGATGTCACTCAAGTTGCTGGTAGTGATGCTAAGCAAACCGATTCCAGCGCTTCCTGCTCTAATGCAGGCAGCGATGCAACTCAAGTGGCCTCTACTAGCTCCACCTACAGTGACAGTACTCCGACCAGCTCGACGGGAAGCACCACCGCCAGTCAAAACAATGACAATTCAACAATGCAGGACAGTACTACCCCAACAAAGGGCGACAAGACTACAGGTTCGACCAAGACGGACGGGAATATCAGTGACCAAAGCACTTCGGACAATGGTGAAAGTGATGGGAGTGCAAGCAACCAGACCGGCTCGAACAACGATAGCACTACACAGAACAAGAGCAACGCGAGCTCGAACAGCAAGGGAGAGTCGTCTATTGTGGACGCATCCAACTCGGCTTCCTCGTTTTCGACCGACAACAGTGTTTATGGTGGCTCCACATCTGCTGATAGCAGCGGCAGTCAAACTGGACAGCAGGGTAGCAGTGTGAATGGTTCCAACGCCGGACAAGACAGTGTAGAGGACAGCAGTACTGGTTCCAAGTCTTCCTCTCCTACGGTACCCCCTTCCTCGTATTCCACTTCGGGATCATCCACTGAGCCTACATCAGCTCAGTCGTCGGCATCGACATCTTCGGCAGGCTCAACTCCCACTCAGTCGTCGGCTTCGACAAGTTCGGCAGACTCAACTCCCATTCAGTCGTCGACCGCAGCCTCCACTTCGTCGAGCAATTCAACTCCGGTCCAGTCTTCGACTTCAAGTTCATCTGCCGACTCAACTCCAGTACAACAATCTTCGATTTCTGCTTCGGGTTCGTCCGCTAGTTCTACCTCGGTTCAGGGCTCTTCGTCGGCCTCTTCTTCTGGGTCTATTCCTACTCCGACCGCAGCTTCGTCTTCGACTTCTTCATATTCCTCGACGGCATCATCTGCTTCGACCGCATCTTCGTCAACTTCCTCTACGTCTTCGTCCTCTTCATCTGGTTCAATTGAGTCGTCAACTTCAGCTTCTGCATCGACGTCTGCATCCTCCTCCTCCTCATATTCGTCGTCCTCGTCGTCGTCATCTTTCACTAAGGTTACCCGGTTGGGCGTTCGTGTTCAAGGCGACAAGCCGGAGTGGAATAAGGAGCACAAGCGCTTCGTGTCCTCCTACTATGACACGTTCGAAGACAAATATCAAGCCGTGCTTGACACAGTCAACATGGCATCTGTCGAGGGTGCTCTCAAGTACGTGCAGGCCGAATGCATCAACGCATCGGTGATCACTAATTGCGAGCGTAAGAACGATATTAAGTATGTTGTCTTCTACCAGACAACAGTAGTGCAGCCTATTGCTGCGATGGAGTACTACGTGAATGCCACAGACGAGTACAAATTCGCTGTCGAGAGCTGTCCGTTCATGGCGATGGACGGCGGTCAGTGCGACCCCAATGAAGATGGTTCATTCCCAGACGTATGCAACCAATACATCGGTGCTGGTGGACAACCCAAACTGGGCTTCTGCGTTGGTGGCACGCTGCAGGACAACGAGGCCATCGCACCGTATCCGCACAACTACTGGTTCTCGTTCCCTAATAGCTGCCCGCAGGAGCTCTGGGACGACAAGACTGATTCATGCCGTGCTCAGTACCCCGGTGGTTTGTGCCCTCTTGGAGTGGAACCGGATGGAGTAAAGTGCACATTCACGTACGAAATTTTGGGCTACATTTTGCTGGACGATGTTGTGGGCATCACGTCCATGATCAACCCGAACACCGGCAAGACGTACGAAGACTACTTCGAGTTCTGTGACGAAGGTGGTATCGAGTTCAGCGTCTCGATTCTGTCGTCGGTGACGTCTCTGCTGACTGGACTACTGGGGACTGTTGTGGATCTAGTCGAAGGTCTCCCATTCTGGGCCAACCCTGGTGACAGCGACGCCAATGCTGAGCGTGTCGAGAAGCTCGTGTCTGCCTATGATAAACTGGTATCAACGAACTCAGCGACAAGTGACGGTGGTGTGATGCGTTCGTTGCCTACCGTGGACGAACTCACGGCGCTGAATCCGCCCTGCTACCAGAACAGTCCGCTCTGCGCCGAATCCGAGTTCGGCTGCAAACGTTCGTACCGATCACAGATCTGCCAGGTCTGTACATCAGACGACTCAGGCTGTGAGAAACAGTAACTAAATCGACGTAGAAACAAATAGCTGTGAGCCTTAAGTGTAATGAATGGCCTGTGGTCTTGTCACCTTGTCATTAACCATGGTCAAGTTGAAGTTGACCTGTGAAATAGCGTTTTTCTGAAGCACCATATCCGCTTATACAGGTAATTATGTACACCACGTAAAATGTACCCCTGGTTACGTTTTTCTTATTCTCATATTCTCCTGCGTACCCCTGTTAGTCTTCGCCGCGTGGAGGTCATGACGCTGCTGGCGACGCTGCAACGCTATAGTTCCCGGCAATATGCGATGGCTCTGCTAGTCTTCTCCCTCTTCCTAGCTGTGCGTACCTCTATAACCCGCATAACCGTATAAATATCGCTACTGAAGCCTATTTATTATAAAATGTCAGATAATTGGCCAGATTCAAGTCCTTCCAGTGCTATTCGTGCTGTCCCTACCCGTGTTTCTCTTCTTTCATTGGGTATTTCGTCAACAGCAACATCACGGTGTCACGTACGGTGAAATTTTCACTTAAAACCTCGTCATATTGACGTCAGACTGTTAATTTGATTGTTTTTATGCAGAGATCGAGAAATTGAGCAGCTTTTTAGGACGTTTCTGGGTGGGGCCTTCATTATTACAGCTCTGGCCATGGTGGGTCAGATGACTTTGGGTCCTCTGCTGGCAGCATTGTGCTTTTTCGACCAGCGGGACTCCATTGAGACTCAACTACGCAAGTATTTTAATGGTTCAGGTGACGGCCGAGCAGCTCCAGCACATGGCATGAAACTGGGCAAGATTTTGATGAGTCTCAAGGTAGACAAGACACTCGGCTACTTCTTGTTCCTATTTGGCCTGGCCTTTATTGTGGCTGCACTGGTGGAGGAGTTTTTGAAGTATTGGGTTGTTCAAGGCACGTGCTGCTGTAGAAGTCCCAGAAGTGGCTGCTGCATACGTAATTTGTTTTGCTGCAAGAGCAAAAATGGATCTGTACCGGCGTTTTCAGTGTTGAAACAGCGCCAGCAACGACACGGTGCACTTCGAGGGATGATGTGCCACCCGAGCCGACTACTGTTTTACCATCGTCCTCATGCCAATCACGCGTTTGTAGTGTTTCTGGCTATGGTTGCAGGCGCACTGGGGTTTTCTGTAATGGAAAACACGGCATACTCACTCATGGCTGCTACGTTTCGCGATAAAATCGAGACTGCAATTATCCGTAGTATCTCGAGTACACCGCTGCATTGCATTTGTGGTGGGATTACTGGTGTCCGTATGGCCGAACGACTATTGGCTCATCGTCAGGGTGGCAGCGAACAGCGCGGTACAAATGCAGCGAAGGCAGATCTTGGACGCTGGCGCACTAAGATTTCAATTATCTTCCCGGCTGTCCTCGTTCATGGCACATTCGACATGCTGCTATTCCTTGTGATGGCACTGGTGACTAAAAAGATGGAGAATGCTCATCGGACGTTTTATCAAGTTGTGCTCCCAACGGCCCTCTGCTCTGTTGTTATACTCGGAAGTTTCGTGTATCTGCGCCGCAAGCTGCATGCTATGGAGAACAAAATGAACGAGACGCGGTACATGCATGTAGCAGTCGACCTCGAATCTGGTCAGCGCATAGGCGCAGTGAATGGAGGCTTCAGTGATGAAATGGATTTCTTCGGCAACGATAATGACGATGATGACAGCGAGGACGAGTCTTTCGTTCGAGAGAGTGCTAACCGCAAGGTCCGGTCTGTCTTCGACATGTAACAGGTCTCATGTATTAGATTAGCAGTCTTGATGCTGTGTGAACCGAAAGTAGAAACGAGTGATTTGAAGCGTGCTGTGGATGGAATATGCAGTTTCGTCTTATGCGATGTGGATGTTATGCTTCAATCTGCCTCGGATGATTATGATTTCAGCTATTCCTATCGATCTGTGTGCGTATGTGGTTCCGTTGGCGAGATGGATATAGCCTGCTTCGGTGAGGACGATCGATACCTTAATCACCAAGCTGGAAATATTCCACATGCTGCACTGCTGCTTTCGATCCTAATGATAGACACGTACTCTTGAGATCAGAACTTGACGGCTTGGTAAATGGTAACGATCTCCAGAGTAAGCCTAGCGAACGCCAGCACTACCACGAAGCTCATTCCTCAACTTTCCACAGCAAACAACAGTAAACAAGTTTTCAAAAAGCTCAACTACAATGCAGTTCGAGCCACCGACCAAGGAAGCCGACGTGACGGTCAACATCGGAGATAGCGACAGCCAGGGTGCCGACTCCAACGGCATCGTGACCGGGCGCTGGAAGACTGGTCTCTTTGGCTTCACCGATTCAATGGTTCCCAATGGTACGCCCTCATCTCCCCTGTCGACACTCGTTTTGAGCATTCACTAACCTGTTTTACTTTTTTTGACTAGGTGTAATGTCTTGCTGCTGCCCTGGTCTCGTGGTGGCTCAGATCTCGGCTCGCCTTGGTCTCATGCCGTTCTACCACGTCCTCGGTATATTTGGAGGTCTCTACTTGCTCGCAATCATCGCAGTGAGCACCCACAGCGGCTTTTTCGACTTCCTCTTCTGGCTATGCGCTGTCATCTCAGCTCTTTGCCTCATGCGATTGCGCTGGCGCATTCGTACGCTCTTCAGCATTCCCGGATCGCACGCTGAAGACGCTGCTTTCAGCTTCTGCTGCGGTTGCTGTTCGATTGCACAGATGGCCTCACACGTTGAGTCGTACGAGCCAGGTGCCTTTACCTTCGCTCCACGCTCGACACTTCAGGGCTACTCGTTCAACTAAGCTCTCAACAGCGGAGGCCGTCAACTAGCGGCCCCAACACCTTAACGACATCTTAAAGTCTGATAAATGCACGAAATACACTTTATTCACGATAACTGTGAGACGGTCTCCACTAACTTGCAACTGAAGCATAGTTCACATTTAACTTCAACGTGTCTTATTTTATGATACAGGGATATATGGATATGTATTTGCTGGTTCCCATTGATATAATGTCGTGGCTTGATGCCTCAATGGCTTCAGCAGGACTGCCGTGAGGTGATGCGGACTTGTGCTTGGGTTTTCTTATCGTTGTTGGTGTGCCGCTCGCTCTGGGCTCGACGGTATTTCTTGGGTTCTTTGGCAGGTGTCGTGGGTGTGTCTTTGGGACTCACCACCATCACGGCGGCGTGTGGGGCAATGGTCAGGAAGTGGTTGGCGAACATGAACAACTAGCTGACTTGAGCGGACGAGCGCAATTTCGAGAATGAGACGACACCAACTTCAACACGTTTTCGCTGGACTTTTCGACAGAAACAGCCACGTCAGACAAGGAAGTATCCGAGCGACGAATGCGAGTGAACAGGCATCAAGGAGTTGGCATGCATTCGGCGCCGTTAATTTTTGGTGGGCCAAGTTGAAGGCTTGATAGACACGCAGGACACGCGGAGTAAGACTCTCGAGATTTCGTGCATGTTGTCTGGGCAGTTGATCATAACGTCGTGCACTCAAGTACCTACGACATGACGGCATCGTCTACTATCTTGACCTTTGGCTGATTACCTTCGCTCAAAGATCGCGGGTCATGACAAGTCTCCATTAGTGTCTTTGTTGGTGGACATCGAGGCAGCCACGTGGTTAATATCACCGCCTTTCGCCTGGAACGTTCGCTTCGCGTTCAAAGCAACAGTGGGTTCACAGTGAAGTGGGAATCGAGTGGTGCACGATGAACCTCCAGTGTATGTCGCTAGGGCAATGAGACAGTGATGATCATGCTACAATAGGCAGTGAGAACTCAGTACCATAATCCACAAGACGTGAATCACGAGCAAATCTTACCCAGAATTTAATCGATCCGCTGAGTTGGTGACGCTCCAGAACCTGCACTACATGGAGTCTAGAACACGTAGTGTAGACTACAATTTGGACTGTGGTTTGCTGAAATAGCCTCGAGTCGAGTAATACATGTTTGGCACACGCATTCCACAGCTCATGTGTGCACGATGTGAGTGACGGTGAACACAAATTGGCTTCCCCGAGATATATCATGGCTCCGCTACCACGTCGTACGAGTCGTCTGCTTTAGTAATGTCGTGCTGTCCACGCTCCACCTCGTTCTCAGAACGGAGCTGTGCATGCGTGGTCTGCGCCGGTCTATCTACATGTTACATGTCATGTAGATATCATGAGGATGATGGTGCTTATGTTAGCTGGATACTCCGTGATAGTTTGCGGTCTAGTTTTTGTAGCTTCCCGATGTGATCTTGCGCAGTTCATTCTCCTATTTCCTCACTATAAGTCAAGGCACACCAGTCTGCGTCTTCCTAGTACAATGTTCTCCAACCACCTAGTGACCATTGCACCGCACGCTGCCGTCATGCTGAATCCCTCAGACCGTAATAGCAAGTCTCGGAACTCCTCCACTTCAACGAGAAGTTCATCTCAAGATGCGAAGAAAAGTCGAGCTAAGAGTGAAGACACAAGTTCCAGCACCAAGAAGGACGACGCGGAAGTCCGCATTGGAAGGCGCCAATCGTCCTGAATCGGCTAGAGCTGCCAAAATGATCGATTTAAGCCATCGTAGCTTCGAGGTGAAAGGCGTTAGGATCACAAACTCGTCGCCGTATCGCTGTACCATATCCAATACTAACACGCTCCAAGTTGTATCCAGTATATGCCATTTCCTTTGTTTTTGTTTCTAGAAATCGGGGATAATGAGTATCACACAATGTCAGTGTGGCAGATGTAACCCATTGACGACAACACATTGGAGTTGGATGGCTATCGTATCCATTAGGTAAAGGACATGCTACTCCATTCATCGACGGGGAAGTGTATACTCTCCAAAAGTCAATGTAGGATATCGGTGCGTAATACCGACGTTTCTTGCAAATCTTTTGCAGGCTTTTTCGTCGGTAATGAGCGCACCTGCACATACAAGGAATCCGCATAACAAATGGTGTCACTAGAGGATAATGGTTTAATAGGAATACAGCCTAGACAGTCTATATGCCTTGGCGACACCAAGTCGGTGTATACAATACATGTCGATATTTGTATGTATTTACCGGTATATACCAGTAGCTAGTCAACATATTCTAGCATATCTAAATCTCCCTCCATCACTACGAATATGGGCGATAAGTACGACCGCCAGCTGCGTCTGTGGGGCGCTGAGGGCCAACGACGTCTGGCCACCACGCACGTATTGCTCATTGGGTCATGTGCCACAGGTTCCGAAGCGCTCAAGAACTTGGTGCTCCCCGGTGTCCAGCGGTTCACGATCTTGGACGACGCCATGGTGTCACTGGCCGACGTGACCAATAATTTCTTCGTCACGGCGGATGCTGTGGGCCAATCCAGGGCCGAAACAGTAGCTAAATTACTGCTGGAGATGAACCCCGACGTGGCCGGAGGCTCTCGCCACGCCAATGTGAAGCAGGTGCTGCAGGACGAAGCCCAGTACCTGGATCAGTTCGATCTAGTGCTGGCCACGCAACTGGACGAGGCGGCCACGGCTAAATTGGCCGAGTTGTGTCTGGCCAAGAGACTTCCACTGCTCCTTGTGACGTCCTACGGCTTTTTGGGCTCATTGAGAGTGCAGGTGGCCCAACACGCCATCGCAGATGCCAAGTTGGACCCTCCACGACACGAACTGAGGCTGTCAAAGCCTTTTCCAGCGCTACAGAAGTTTGCTGACAGCTTTGACTTGAAGTCACTGTCGACTATTGAACATGCACATGTACCATTTGTAGTGTTGTTGCTGCAGGCGATGAAGACGTGGAAAGAGGAGCATGATGGCAAGCCACCAGCAACGTTCCCTGAGAAGGAGGCGTTCAAGAAATGTCTGCAGGAGATGGCTTGGGGCCCGCCTGGTCATGAACTGAACTTTATTGAAGCGGCTGAGAACGCGTACAAGGCATATGTGCCTCCTCAAGTACCAGAAGAAGTTGCGCCGGTGTTGGAAGCCGCAGCGTCCCATACTGTCTCGGTGGAGACGTTGGAGAAGACAAAGGATACGAAGGAGTTCTGGTTGCTGACTCATGCACTGGCAGATTTTGTCAAACAGAATGACGGGTTACTACCTGTGACTGGAGTCGTACCAGACATGACGGCCTCGACGGAAGCGTACGTGGAGCTACAGGAGCTTTATGTGACCAAGGCAAAAGAGGACGCGACAAAAGTGCTCGAGACATTGCGCAAGCGGTTGCGAGACTTAAAACTTCCTGAGGACAGTATCTCGTTCGACACTGTGGCAGATTTCTGCAAGAACGCCCCAAGTGTGGGTATGCTCGAGACCCGCAGCATTGCGCAGGAGTACAAACACGTGGACCTGTCGAGCGTGGATCTGGAAGACGAGGACAAGGAACAGTCGCCATTGATCTGGTATTTCATGCTCCGTGCAGTGGCTACCTTTGCATCCGAGTTCAATCGCTACCCTGGTTCGGAAGACGCCACTGCCATTCAGGATGGTACATGGCTTGTATCGAAAGCTAAAGCCCTTGCTGCTGGAAGCGATGTGGTAGACTGGATCACTGATGATCATGCGCTGGAAATGACCCGGTCATGCCAAGTTGAGTTGCATAATATTGCTGCCTTTATGGGTGGAGTTGCGGCTCAGGAAGCGGTGAAGCTTATTACGCATCAGTTCGAGCCGATTAACCACACGTACCTGTTTAACGGTATCTCAGGTGTGGCTGCAACTTACCAGCTTTAATTTCAATCTTTTAAGTGGCCTCCCCTCGACCGCGTATTAACTTCGTAGTATTTCCTTCTTGTGTAGCCTTTGATTTCAACAACCCTCACGACATGCTATTGATACGTTGCGGTTAGCCTTAACGTGTTCGGATAACCTTTTGACTCTGTACATGATTGCACCAAATACTATACTAATGTGAAGATGCCCTTGTTCATCGCAGCGACCACAGTTGGTCACATACCTGTTTCATCTACTGCTTTTCTTCTTTGATTTCTTCGGTTGATTTTGTTGATCCACGCCAGTTTCGTCATTTCCTTGCTGCTCTGTTGTTTGGATTGTATGTTGTGAGGATACAGGACTTGTTCGGTTAGCAACAAGAGGACTGGGCCGCTGCAGTGCTGGACGTGACTGACTCTGTTGATCCAACTGCTGACGCTCCTGGACGCACCGGGAGCAGAAACACTTGAACTTGTACTCGCGCAAGTTTACCTCGCGCATCTGCACGTCCATATCAACATCAATGTAGCAAATGCAGAGTTCCTCGCCTTTTTGAATGTCACGGATAGCCACTACATGGCCGTCGCCATTCTTGGTGTACAGCACCGTACAGTTTGGATCACAGCTGTGATTCATCGTACAAATGATCGGAAACAACGCAGTACCCTCGATACTAGGATACCCCAGTGGCATTAATGGGTCGAAGTTGATGGTTGTGTCGCTGTTGTTCATCTCAAGACGCTCCCGTGCCTGCTCAACCTGCAACCGCTCTTCCTCCCACAAAAGGACTCGCCGCACACTGGCAATTAAAGCCTGGTCTTCAGTATTTAGTCGTGGCTGCACCCGTGGAGACGTGCTGTTGGTTTGATCATCGCTGTGTTCGGGATCACCTGCTGCCACTTCATGCTGGCCGTCTGGATCCAGGATGTCAATGAAGGCATGAAATGGATTATCAACCTCCATACTAATGTTATTCATCTCGAAGAGACCGATCTGAGCAGTGAAGAACTCGAAACTCAGTACGCTCGAGCAGCAACGACAAATCTCTTCCACTGTCACGCCGCGCAACTGACCCTCTCGTTCTAGACGGACTAGGTTGCACTCAAGCGCATCAACTAGCAGTTGGTGTGTCATTGTCAATACCTCCTGTAAACATTGTGCCTTCGTAGATCCATTCGATGGAGTGCCGAGTCCTGCCATCCAGTCTCCATTCTGCTTCTGTTCTTCTTCCATTAGTTGTATCTGTCGTAGCCTCTGCGCATCAATTGCGGCATTCGAAGCAACTTTCTGCTCCTCGTCAATATCCTTGACGTCTTTAGGAGATCCGTCAGTGATACTGCTATCGCTGTTTGTTTCGTCACTGCCAGTAGTTTGGCCTGACGTTTCTTGGCTGCTTCGAGCTGGATTTGGCCGCGATTCAGGGTCATCGTGTTCAAGGACAACCACTTCCCACCACGGTTTCTTGTAAAACATGTCAATGGGCTCACGCGCTTTTACAATATCGCGCCACACTAGATACCGCGATATGATGCGGGCAATAACCTTTGCTGCAAGCCAGAACACGTCGTTAGTGTGGCGTGTGTGCTCGAGGAACTCTCCCATAGCCGAACAAGGATCGTTCCTCGGACACAAAATCGCATGGTACTCGTGGAGCGCTCGCATGCGGCACAATTTCGAGCAGTACAGCTCGCCACACACACACTTGGCCCCAGGGCCAGCCATACCGCAGCTCTCCGGTGTGATGCGAAGTAGTCGAAGTGTCTTCTCTAGTGCATCCACGTCCACAGACTGTAGATCGTCGGTGGTCGTGGTTGTCGTTCCGTCCGACTGTGTGTTGAATCTCGCGACGATCTCTCGCCACTGCCGCTGAGCGTCTCCAAGCAATGGCAAGTAGCAGAATTGGCAACAAGGCAGTCGGTCACGATTGTGCTCGTGCTGCATGGCCACGAGTGGCGACTCGGTCCAGATTCGAGTGGCTTTGGCCAGGTCTCGGTCAGCGTAAATGGCCTTACCTTTAACTGGCCCGGCATCGCCGCACACGATCGGAGCTTTGGCCTTGCTGATGATGACTTGGAAGTACGTACTGGCCACGGGGTCGGTCGGGCCGTACGGTGCAGCCACGCTAGAGTAGCGGTTTACTGACAGGACAAAAAGACATTAGAACTATGGCCACTTGGATTAACGTCTGGCCAACGTACAATCAGGTCGGGCCGCACGCAGGCCACTCTTGGCCGTGGACTTGAGCGCCTTCCACGGCGGTAGACTGATCTCCATGTCGTCGTCCATGTTAATACTAAGTCGTTCTTCTTCGATAATGAGGCGAAGGTCTCCGAATTCGGCCAGTCGGGTAAAGCTCTAAATATCGACATTTGAAAGGATGCATAGACATGACAGTCGGATACGATTTAATTGGTTGAAATGAATAATTCACTGAATTTTGACCAATCTGATGCAGTGAAGCCATGTTCATGCACTTCAACTTGCCTTTTACATGAACCACACGATGTTTAAAAAGTTCAGCGTTATGACAATAGTGCAAACAGCATCATGAACAGATCGAGACGTGGGTGGCTCATACATGTGAGTGGAGCAGCGAGAAATCGTCTTGTTTTCAGTGTAGACCCAATTTCCAGACACACACGTCGTCTCGGCGATGTTGGTGTCTGTGGATCCAGTGTTCTTGGCCTCCTGAATTTCACTCAAGCACTTGATGTTCCCACATACCTCGTCCAGATACAACCGATAGAAGTGTGAGTAAACGCACTTGTCGGCCACCTCCACACATAGCGACCGACATGGTGGTAATGGCACCTTGGCTGATGCTGTTTTGGCGCAATTTACAGCTGTGCCATTCACCTCTCGCTGAAACGTGGTGGCCACCCACGAGATGCAGTGGAAGTTCCACACGAGCTTGTGGCATGCAGCAGTGTCTTTAAACTGCATTTGCGTACCGAATGGGCTGAGTGCCAATGTCTTGGCGTCCAGATCTTCACACACACCCTGTTTCTCTAACTGCGCGGTGGCCTCTCTGTCGTGTAAAGATGTTAGCAAATTAATTGGTTCCAATGCACTTGACGATCTGTACCTAGAGTAGCCGGCGATGGGGTCAAACAGGTACTGGCCATTCATTATGGTGCAGTACTTGAGTCCCGCACATTTGACACATTTCTGTGGGCTGAATGTTCCGACGGCGGCATCGACGCCAGTTGCTAGAGCCATACCGGTGAGCACAGCGCAGAGGATATTTTGCCATTGGCTTAGTCGAAGTATTTGGCGATGTTGAAGCGAGCACGATGTCACGATAGTATTATCAGACAGCGTCGATTCTGGAGGAAAGTTATCGCTGCATTGGAGATCGCCATCACCACGAAAGACAGTGAAGGAACAGGCCATGAAATACGGAGACTAGGTCCAAGACCAACGTGCAAGATTCGCGACTTTTCCAAGAAGCGGCGGTTGACAAGAGCGTTGAGCACGTGCTCAGGTTTTGCCTGGCGATCCTGTCGACACTGGTCACGAGGGATTCGTGAAGTCGCTTTTCCAGCAAACCTTTAAGTGAAGTTTTAATTTTATGGTTCATAACGTCCCAAGTAGACTCGATCTGCCTCGCTTGGCGTCTGGAAACTTTTTTCCTTTCAACTGAGAAGACTGACGGCACATGTCCACGCCAATGCGAGCAGAAACTGTGGAATGACAGGAAGCGGACTTGGGGTGGCAATGCGGAGGAGAGAACCACGAGCGGCAATGACGACTGGTTACGAAAGCACGGACCGTGATCCTGGGTTGATCGGCCTGGCAGGCCACCTCCGTCGCTCACATGCAAAATTCTATGCCTTCCGCTCTTCCTCGCACCGTGCACAATGGCATACAAACTGGTACTCACTGCTTGGTCGGGCACGAACGCCAACAGACAGAACGATTGGACATCAGTTAGCATGCAACACTTTCACCACACAGTTATGCGAACCAAACGTACCGAAGGCATTCTTCTCGCTCATCCACCTCCTGGTCGACATCAATGTACGAGATGCACAGCTCTTCGCCCTCCTATAAACAAACCACTAGTCAGAAGGCAGTTCAATGCAACCTAATACTCAAAACCTGCACTTACCGCAATGTCTTGAACTGCGAATACATGTGCAGCTCCGTCCTTCGTGTAGAGCACAGTGCAGTTGGGGTCACAGCTGTGGTTCATTGTACAGATGCCAGAGAACAATGCGGTACCTTCCACACCCACAAAGTCCTCATCTAGCGCATAGCACTCCTCCTCTTCATGATCGTGTTCGTGCTCGTCTTCACAGAGGTGGTGCTTGTGCTCCTCTGCAAATTTTTCGAGCGCTGCCTTCACACGAGACAGCACAGGTGGCATGTCCTTCTTCTCCTCAGGACTGGCCTCACTCAGTGCCTCACCGAGTGCATGAAACGGATGGTCAATCTCCATGCTGATGTTGTTCATCTCAAACATGCCTACCACGCGGCTAAAGAAGTCGACATTCAGCATCTCATCACACGAGGCCAGCACTGCATCTACCGAAAGGCCATTGAGCTCGCCTTGTCCTTCCAGATGGACCAAGTTTTCCTTGAGCCCGCCAATAAAATGCTCGAAAGTCTGTGAGATCAACGCACGGAACTTGTCACGATATTCTTCCAGTGTCTCTCCTTCCTCCAGGTCATCTTCAGACGTAATAACTTCCCACCAGGGCAATTTACAGAACATGTCCACAGGAAGTCGAGCTTGAGCCACGTCCTGTGTTGCCACAAAAAGCAGTAGAATCTTGGCCACGACCTTGGCAGCCAGCTGAAAGATCTCGTTCGTCACGAGCGTATGATTGAGGAACTGTCCCATAGCATTTTCACGTTCTTCCGTACGTGGACACAGCAGTGCATGATGCTGTGCATATGCGATCTTCTTGCAATTGTCCGAGCAGTAGACGACTCCACAAGTACATTTTACTTGTGTTTCAGCTAGTTTAAACACGGAAAAGTAGCTCTCTTCTGGACTTTTGCCTCCTTCTTTCATCAAGAAGGCAATAGCAGCTTCAAAGTCTGCTTCACTAGCTTTGTTCTCATCAGCAGGAGCTGCTTCACCCTCAACTTCAGCCTTATTGGCCATCACTCGGGCCCAGCACGCCTTGCTGTCAATGAGCGGCACGAAGCAGTTGTCACAGCAGTCTACAAACTCCTTATTGTCTTCATGCTGCATGGCCACGAACGGGGCTTCAGTCCAAATGGGCTCACCAGCCTTGAGCGCCTTGCCAGCGAACATGGCCTTGCCCTTGTCATCACCTGCGAAGCCGCAGCGGATGGGCGGCGAATGCAGACGCGACTGCAATAAGGCCTCGAAGTATGCGGCCACCTCTGGACGGTTCTCTTGCATGGTGTCGAGCGGGATCTTGCGAGTTGATGAATGTCTGAGATGCCTTGGCTGAAGAGATCAGAGGTCGCGGACCAGTCAAAGCTCTCGTTGCCAGCACTTTGCCCGCGGTTTGCATCGCCTGATGTTCCAATCGAAGCTCTGATTATCGTATCACCTCGCTATAATGATATTTGTCGTTGTTTGCAGTGATGTATACAGAGGTTATTTTGTGGTATTGCTGCGGTGTTTAGTAGTTGATGGTGATATTAAATGGTGTGTTTGGATAGAGGAAAATGTGGTTTGAAGGGATGTATTTGATTTAAGAGAGTTATCAGGGAGAGGAGCAACCAGCTGGTACGTCCATCTCGTTACACCACATGCACACCAATTTGGACACACGAAGGGCTCCGATACTTGCGATGCAGACATTGTCAGGGTTGGGCACGTTCCTCACGATCATCATTGAGTTGGTCAGCTTGGCGTTCGCTTTCCTGTCATCAGGTGGAGTCGCCAGTCCAAACACGGCTTAATTGATGATCTGGCAGGAACACACCAGCAACTTTCACTGCTAAGCACGCGGGCCATCACAGTGCTGATATTAAGCCACCGAAATCGCCGAAGCTTCGGGGACGCGTACGTGCTTGACGGTTGCTTCAAACCGTGGATGATGGACCCGACGTGATACTGCACCATATTGCTCGTGCTGTTACATTCTACACCTCTCTCACGCAGCGAATGGAGCTTCGATGACTCACCGTCAACAGATGGCTTAGAACCAATTTAATCGACTTTTTCAATGAGCTGTTCTAAGATACTACCAGATAATGACAAGGGTGAACCATTTGCTATTGTCGCTTCCTTGGAGTGCTTAATATTTGAGGGTTGAAATCAAATTGGACGCGAGTGAGCGGGTACATCACCTTTACTTAAGAACGCATGCATAGAATCACCCCCCTTCGACTTGCTTTGTAACATCAACTAGCTTTGTAACATATGTAAATGTTTCTTAGCGTTAAGGATATCTCCACTACTGCCGTTATTCAAAAACTCGACATTCAAACTCAAATAGTGCGAAATGAAAATCAAAATTTCCTACCAATATCTCCTATGAAAACGTATATCTCGATCAGTATTAAATCGTACAGGAAATTTTGATTTTCATTTCGCACTATTTGAGTTTGAATGTCGAGTTTTTGAATAACGGCAGGCATTGGTGTAATATTACGTTTTATTTTGCTGTATTCTGAAGTATCGCTTCATTTTGAGAAGCAACCGCATGATTGCCGAAAACGGCGATAAGAAAAATAATTTGACCACGGTTCGTACTTTCAGTAATCAATCCCACTACAGCATCGCGAATTCTAAGTTTAGCCAATAACGTTCACTAAAACACTACCTTCGACATTCTAATTTTCATGGGTCTCTGTTGAAAGCAGGATCAAAGGCACTAATTGTCAGCTTCGCAATGGTGCTCTTCTAGAAGATTCACGATAATTTAAATGTGACGGGGTCACACGAGCACCTTGCTTAGAGGAAGCGTGCTATTAAGAGTATACAAACTCTAAGTGAACGGCAGTTCACTAGTCGGGGACTTAACCCTTTCGTTCGGCCATACATTTCTATATTAAGATTTCCATACTGAAATCAAGTGAAAACAGCTAAATGGGGCAAAACGTATGGTTTTGGTCGATATATTAATAGAGGTTTTCCTTAGTAAATCGTGTTATATCACGATTTTTTAAAAGAAGTGACAGGTTTTGGGCGACCCTTCAGCAAAATGGGACATTCCGTATGGTTCTGCTTAGCGGCTTATCGATTCGCTGAAAAAATCAAGAAATGCTACGATTGGTCAAAATACGTAGCCGAAAGCAGCAGTAAGAGGAGTACCGTGAATAACATCAAATGCCACAACAGGTCTAATCAGAACATTCCGACTTTCCAGCCAATAAAATACAGACAAACGATCGGTCTAGCAAGTTATGGTCCAGCTAGAGGTATTGATAATGAACGGAGTAGCCGAAGGGAGAATATCATTAAGGCGATCTGTGTAAACTGCTCGCAACCTACTATTCATGAGGGGGGACATGATGATGGTACTGCGTGAGCGGAAGTCAAACGAAGTATCCGTGCTGTGGTGTTACTCATAAAACGCTGATAGAAGTTCCGACCAAGTACGGCTCTGTAATCCACTATACTGTACCAGCGTGGAGAAATTCACCCACCACGTTCACAAACAGCACCCAGGCCCCCGGTGCAACAAAGAACATCGTGTATGTGTACTCAGGGTGCGATCGTCTCGAATACGTAGATAGTGTGGAAAAAGTGATATAAGAAATATACTTACACGTGAAATGTAAAATTGATATACGGACTCAACATCGTAACGAAGCTGTCGAACTAGTAGAATCGACGATCCATGAAGTACTCACCCATGTAAAACTGCGCAGCGGGGAGATACGAAGCACAAGACTCCGGTCGTGGCTGAGTCTTCATCCATTCAGACGATCGATAAAAGTTACATTTGGTGCAAGAGCACGGCTTCCATGTCGATTCGTACTGAATATGTTCGGCCAGCATGTCCACAATATCCATGGCAATGAGTAAGTCCTGGTATCGGTTGTAGCGACACTCACGATGACGACCTTCATCGACGTGCTTTTGAAGTGTTTCACAGTCGACCTTGTTATCATCGCACATCTGATGATAGCGCTCGATATGACCGTCCAGAAGATCACTTTGTCGTAAAAGCAAATTTTTGAGTGCTTTCAACCGAGCGCGGATGAGCGGCCGTGTTATCTATCGAGCAATACGAAAATCGGAACGTAAATAGTGGTAGTATACAGATAACATGTAGCTGTTATCGTACCTCAGAAAGCTCCATGCACATATCAAGCCAGCGTACCATCCACAGGTAATTGTGCACGGATTCATCATTGCCTTTACAAATATCCACATGCAATTGGTGCATTTCCTTCACAGGTAAAGATGCGACAAAGAGGTCAACGTCTCCCGATGACCCATAGGAAAGCTCGAATTTCTGTGTCAATTGCAGACCAAACAATCAGAGCACTGTTTGTCTCTTGCCATATTTATGTCTACGCACACGACCCCGCGAAGGTATGAACATGGGATACAAAGTATCAAACTCCACCATTTGCCCGCAGGTAAACAATTTTAGCACCTGTATGTCCGTAATAGAATCTTTTGGTCAAATGCTACTGTTTTAGATAGTGCATACAGTTATCAACGCACCTCTTCTTGGTCGGATTCGCTTTTATACATACTTCTTCCATCAGGAGCCAGTCTTCTTGAAGGTGGCGGCAGGATGAATATTCCTTTGTCACTCCTGCGATCAACCATACGCTGGTGGGTTCCGGGTGGATTAGCAAATGAGGAAGAGCCGTATTCACGCAGATCCTCGGACAAGGTTCGATACGTACGAACCGTCCTTTACAGACCAAATATATATATGTATTTGTATCCAGTGAGCACTTCGTAACCCGTCACGTATATTCCATCACCTAAGCGGAAGTTTGGTGCCACTACTTACATCTCGTTAGGTAAACACATCAGGTATTTGCAAGCCTTGGTGTAGGCTTATCACCACCTATTACGCAGTACGTCACACACACTTTATGAACTACTTCTCGGATTCTTGTACGCGTGTATGATAAATCGATTGCGGACAAACTGATCACCACCTTGAACGAGCTAGTATCTTGTAGAAGTCTTTGCCAGCTTTGAGAGCACTATTAGTATTTCAACAACACATGAATTTCACGTGCATAAAATAATGACTTCAACAGATATTTATTGTATTCCCAGGATACCGGAAAGGTACGCCACTATTCTGCCAGAATGTAGGTTATAAAAAACTAGAGAGAAGAGGCAGGTAGCGAATAAAATGTAGCTAAGTACATCTGGATGCGGGTATCTTGGTTTGACAATGCATAAACTGAGACTACCAGTGTCATTACCGCATTCATGGCCTCACGTTACGGCCGCCGCCACAGTATCGGACTAGTAATTAGGGTTGCAGCTGGAGATGGTAGCGGAAGCTCCAGAATCCAAGACCGATTGTGAGGAACCCCACCATAAAGTCACTGTAACTGCAGAAAGTATCCATCTTCAGATATTTATTGAGTGCCAGGATAGCCCCATTGTAACGGGGTTACATGAAAGGGGTACCCTAGAAATGGTACCGCCTTTAGAAGTAGATATACTTCTGTGGGTATTTGTTTTAATACTCTGTTGGAGTGGTGTGGACCACACTGTGGTGTGAGCCACACTATTGCCACGTAGGTTCGGTGGCTGAGGGCCAACCAATAGCATCAAACCTACCTTTTATATGCATAATTAGCTTAAAGTATAATTAATTAGTAATTTGTATTACAGGCCAAATGAACCTAATTAACTATAAATAAATCAGTCTAAAATCTACTCTAAACTGGCTATTAAGTCCCCTAAGACCAGGGACTAGTGAACTGCCATTCACTTAGAGTTTGTATACTCTTAATAGCACGCTTCCTCTAAGCAAGGTGCTCGTGTGACCCCGTCACACTTGGTAGCACTTGTAGTCAATCTACGCCTACGCGGGTAGATTGACTACCTGAATCCTCTGTGGCTCCTACAAGGTAAGCCAGGATGGATAGAGGGGAGTTCCCTCATTTGACCGACTCTCAGTTTGAGTCGGTCCGGAAGATGGTGGGCATCTTTGGAGGAGATGCCCTCCGAAGCTTGGCGGCTGCTACGCCGGCCGAGCAGGTCGAACGCATCGAGGCGTTCGACACGTACGAGAGAGGGCTTATCGCCCACGTACAGGGGCTGCAGACCCCCGTGGCTGAGATGAAGCCAGCCCAACCTAAGCCGTTGAGGCTTAAGGTTAATCCTTATGAGGGAAAGGAGGGGGAGAACCTCCACTTCTCGGTCAGAGAGGTAGAGCTCGCGATGGACGCGGCTCTAATCTCGACCGAGCGACTTCGAGTCGCTTTCGCCCTGTCCAACCTAGGAGGTCGGGCGAAGACCTGGACGTACACGCGCGAAGCGACAACGCCGGGTTGTTTCACAACCTGGGCTCAGCTGTGTCAACAGCTTAGAGCCGCCTTCCTTCCGGCGAACTATGAGTATCGCCAGCGCTCGCGCTTCCTTGCCTGTAAACAAGGGAAGCGTGAGCTGCATGAGTACATCCAGGAGATGCGAGTACTCGCAGCATCTCTGGTGGGGAACCCCCTACCTGAACACATCAAGGTGACAGTGTTCATGGATGGCCTGAAGGTGGGCCCATCCCGCACACAGTTGTTCCGCGTGCATGCGAACACTATGGAGGAAGCGATCCAGATCGCCCTCCAAGAGGAGTACAGCCACCGACAGGCTCGTACTCCTACGTCGGTGTGGCAAGGCCACAATGCGTCGTCAGGCGCAGTGCAAGGAGCTCCAGCAGCTGGAGCTAGCACCGGGCCGGTACCCATGGAACTGGGTACGGCCGTACAGAGCTCCATCCGTTGCTACGGATGTGGGAAGCTCGGGCACATGCAACGTGCCTGCCCTGCGGGAGGGCAAAGGAAGTTCCCTTCCAAACCTAGGGGCTCGAGGGGCCCGTGGCAGAAGCCGCGACCCAAGGGCCAGGGGAACTGGGGTCACCAGTAGGGGCGGGGCGCCCTACTGGGGAAGATCTAAGTCCCCGTGGTAGGAGTGCGGACGGCGCACGCCATGGAGGCTTAGCCCCTGAGAGCCTGGGTGCTCTCGAGACGAGAAAGAGCAGCGGCGGACTGCTCGTGGTACACGCGAGTGTACGGGGATATGGAGATCCCTTTAGAGTCCTGATTGACTCTGGGGCGTCGACGAACTTTGCTCGACGCCAGACGGTCGCGCGGAATGGCGACAAGTATGCCGATGCTTTGCGAGAAAGCAAAGGCAGGGGCCAGGTCTCGGTGAGACTGGCCGATGGTACGGTGGTTAACGTACCTGGGGTCCGTATGGACCTGGCTGTAAAGTTTGAAGACTTTGACAGCACGGAGTCGTTCCTTGTCCTAGACATGGACAAGTACGACTTGATCCTGGGCATGCCGTGGCTCGAAAAGCACGAGCCCTGGATCGATTGGCGCGGCAAAGCCATTGGGGCCAGCCGGCCCGCAGTCTCTGACAGAGCTTTGGTGAGTAATGTTCCCACCTCTGTCCGGGACTGGGGCGCCAATGATGGTCGCCAAGGCGCTTATGCGCCCGAAGAAGTATTGGGAGTCACGGACTCCAACGAAGATGTTGCGATGAGCCTCGCAACCGGTCGCGAGACCAAGGCTCATTGCCAAGCGTGTGGGATTGCCACGACGGCAAGTCCCAACGCTGAGAGTCGTCGCGCCGTATGGGCTTCGACTGTGGCAGTGCCGGACGGCACTGACCAGGCGGGTAACTTAGGTCCGCAAGCAGCAGAGACTGCTGAGGAGAGCGCTAAAGGCGTCTCCTGTGTGGGTAACATAGGTCCACAAGTGGGTAACATAGGTCCACAGGCGGGTAACGTAGTTCCGCAAGCGGGTAACATAGGTCCGCAAGCAGCTGAGGCTGCTGGGGAGGGCGCTGAGGGCGCCTCCGGTGTGGGTAACACAGTTCCACACGAGGTCGAAGAGACCGTGAAGATCGAGAGCGCAATATGTGTCTCTAGCGTGGGTAACAGAGTTCCACGCGGGGTCAAGAAGACCAGTACGAGTGCGGAGGTGTCGTTGAGCACCTCCCGTGTGGATAACCAAGTACCACACTCGGAGTCTGAGACTCCACCGGCACGGCCGGTCGAAGAGCAATGCCATATCTTCGACGGCGTGTCCGGTCGTCAAGTTAGGGCAGGTGCCGTCCATCTGGAGGCACTGCCAGAGGTGTCAGCACTGCTGAACCTCGAGGAATTGTCCATGAAGGACTTCCTGGCCGAGTTGAAGGCCGGAGAGATTGCGGAGATGGTGCTCCTGAAGCCGGAGACCTCTCCTGAAGATTTGAACTCTTCCTCCGTAATGGACGAGGACGTCCTGGAGGGGTTCACGAAGCAGCGCGCAACGCGCTTGGGTTCTGAGATTCTCAAGAACCCGGAGGATCCAGTGTATCCTCTTGTGAAGGAATACTCGGATGTGGTGTCGAAGCACCCACCATCCCAACTCCCGCCGGATCGGGGAGTTAGGCACGAGATTGACCTCGTGCCTGGCACAAAGTATTGTGTCACGAGGCAGTGGCCTCTACCTCGCGAGCAGTGCGAGGTCATAGATGCCTTCTTCGCCGAAAAGGCGAAGTCGGGCATGGTGCGGGAGTCGAAGTCCCCGCACTCGACGCCGACCTTCTGCGTTCGGAAACCGAACGGGAAGTGGCGTCTGGTTCATGCTTACAACAAGCTGAACAATGCAACGGTACCGGCACAGACGCCGATCCCTCGCAAGGATGTGTTGCTGAACAACATGTCGGGGTGTACGTTGTACAGCGCCCTGGATCTGGTAGACGGATACTACCAGATCCTGATGCGGGAGAGTGACATTCCTCTCACCGCAGTGAGCACCCCGAGTGGGATGCTCTGGGAGTGGCTAGTGATGCCACAGGGGTTATCGAATGCCCCAGCGACGTTCAATCGCTTGGCCACACAATTGTTTAGACCATTGCGTACGTTCGCTCAGACGTACTTCGACGATATATTCGTCCATAGCCGTGCCGAAGGCGGCCAGACGGCTATGGAGGTGCATTTGAAGCACCTCCGTCGAGTGTTTGAGGTCATGAGGGCTAACAAGCTCTATGCCAACATCGACAAGTGCGTCTTTGCAGCTGAGGAGATAAAAGTCCTCGGCTGCTTTGTCAGCAGGGTCGGCGTACGCGCCGATCCAGGGAAGGTCAAGGCCATAGCGGCTTGGCCGACCCCGAGGTCGCAGAAGGACCTCCGGAAGTGGTTGGGCTTAGCCAACTATCTTCACAAGTACAGCGCAGGGTACGCTGAACTAGCTCGACCCTTGTCGGATCTCTTAAAGAAGGATGCCGACTGGGTCTGGGAGCAACAGCACCAGGATGCTTTTGACAGCATCAAGGCGAGCTTACAGCAAGCGCCAGTCCTGGCTCTGCTGGACGAAAACAAGTCATTTAGCGTCGTCTGTGACGCTTCTGACTATGCAATAGGCTGTGCGCTGTTGCAGAAGGACGATGAAGGACACGAACGTGTCATCTCCTTCCAGTCCAGGCAGCTGAAGGCTGCCGAACGGAACTATCCCGTTCATGACAAGGAGCTACTTGCAATGAAGTACGCCCTTGTCAAATTTAGAGTTCATCTCTTGGGCACGAGGCCCTTTGTGATCTATACTGATCACGCGTCCTTGCGGACTGCCACCAACTCGCCGCATCTGTCGCAGCGGATGGCGAGGTGGCTGTCATTCTTCGCGGAATACAACTTCCGCGTTGAATACAAGCCGGGCAAGCTCAATGTGCTTGCCGATGCATTGTCGCGTCGACCTGACTATGAGCTAGCTCATGTCAGTCGGGTCACGACAGATCTATACGATCGGATACGCTTAGCGTATCAGGAGGACGAGAACTACACACCACTGGTGCAGTTCTTGTCCGATGGCAAGGACGCCAAAGTCGACAGGCTTTCGCCTCGACAGCGGGCGCAGCTCCATCGTTATGAGCTGGCCGATGGGTTACCCCACTACAGAGTAGAGACCCTCCTCGGGTCGTCGTTCCAAACGACGAGGATCTGAAGTATGACATACTTCTAGAGGCGCATGATGCGCCGATAAGTGGCCATCTTGGCCGGGAGAAGACCTACCAAATGGTCTCTCAGACATTTTGGTGGCCCCGCATGTACAAGCTGTGGCACACTATGTTAAGACATGTGAAACATGTCAGAGGGTGAAGCCTTCGGGCCACGCCTCGGCTCCACTGCAGCGCCTACCTGTGCCAGCAGATTGCTGGAAGTCGATGAGTCTCGACTTCGTCTTCGGCCTGCCGGCCGATGACAAGGGCAACACCGGCATATTGGTGTTTGTCTGCCGTTTGAGCAAGATGGTGCATCTTGCTCCGGTACGTGACAAGGTCACCGGGAAACAAGCTGCACAGCTGTTCCTAGATAGCGTGTTTCGCTATCATGGTCTACCAGAGACCATAGTCTCGGATAGAGACCCACGTTTCACGGGTGCGTTTTGGGACACCCTGTTCCAATTGTTGGAAACTAAGTTGACGATGTCAACTGCGGACCATCCGCAGACGGATGGTCAGACGGAGCGCGTCAACCGCGTGATCGAAGATACTCTGCGCAGTATCTGTGCGGAAGCACCTCGATCCTGGTCGGATCAGCTTCCTATGGTTGAGTTTGCACTCAACAATGCGGTACACGCATCAACGGGGTTTACCCCGTTCTATTTGAATGGGCTACGACACCCCCAGGTGCCGCTAACCTTGCGGGGAGGCACTGTGGCCTCCATCGTAAGTGGGGGAGAGGCTCGGAAAGCCTTTTCCTCCCAGGTCTCTGAAATAGAGCCCGAGTCTTTAAAAAGACAGTTGTCGTCGTTTATCGACAACAGGCTGACGTTGATCAGCCGGGTTAGAGACGCAATGGCGTTAGCCCAAGACAAACAAAAGGAGTACTCTGACAAAACAAGTAGAGGAAACTTAAACGTGTTTAAGGTTGGTGACCTAGTTCTCCTAGACACTAAAAACCTACCGCTAAAGGTGGTTAGCTCTGTAGAGAGCAACAAGTTGAAGCACCGCTTCATCGGACCCTTTGCGGTCCTGGCCAGACATGGCGCGGCGTATACCATTGACCTCCCCAAGTCAATGGCGACGCACCCGACGTTCTACGTGGGGCGTCTTAAGCGGTATCACGATCCGCTGGGTCTTCCTTCTCGGACGGAGGAAGACCAAGGTGAGAACTCACCTCCTCGAAACGAGGCTGAGCTCTCTGGACAACCGGAGTTGCCGGTGTCGAAGCCTGCGAATGATATACAGGCTGGTACCCACGCGAGTCATACGAAGGGTATGACGGTACCGAATGGGGAGAGCTCGGGTAAGAGCTATACCCATAAGCCGAGTGGTACCAGTACCCCTGCGGCTCATAAGAGGGCATCCGACCATGCACCTCATGGCTTAGAACGTCTAAGCCTCGACGGAGCTCCTTCACGGCAGCGGCCGGAGCTCGGCGGTCAACACGCCCATGGAGCTCGTGAGTCTCACGACCAAGAGCGTCCAAGTCTTGGCGAAGGACCTCAAGGGTCCCCGGCTTGCCAGCCTGAGAGGCAGCCTGACCACCAGGTCCAAGCCCAAGGGCTATCTCGATCGCATAAACGCGATCTCGAAGTTGACGGACCTCGTCACTTAAAAGGGACCCCACAGAGTCCCGACCCGAAGATGAGGGTCCAGAAGGATACGGCTGAGAAGGAGCCGCGTACTCAAACGCGTGCGAGAGCTCCTCCTGCCCTCCTTGACCGGAACGGCGAGCTCCACTATCATGTGGAGCGGGTCGCCCAGGAGCGGCGGTGCTCTGGGAAGCGCCAGCTGCTTGTGAAGTGGCGGGGTTAGCCCTCGTCACAGAACTCGTGGGAGCCGGAAGACCGGCTCCGGGTTGACTGCCCGAAGGCTGTTGAGATTTGGGATCAACAGCCGGGGCGTAAGTAGTCCGCGGCTTCTTAGCCGCCTTACGGTGTACGGTCCCTGGGTTGACGGAACCGTACCCGCGCTCATCTTGAGCGCTGGACTTAGACTGCTGTCTAAGTCCCTCCATAACGGAGTGGAGTTGCCGCTTAGCGACTAAGTGGGCAAACTCGATACGAAGATCTCGCTGGTCCAAGACATAGGACAGCAGGCGATCTTCCCGGAGTTCTTTTAACTCCTGAACTGTGAAGTTCTTTAGAGAAACCCATCTCCAGAACAGGTCTTCTGCCTGGGTCTGGGTTGTGGTGTTCTCGGGCTGTACCCAAGGGTAGCCCCACACGGGGAAGAGCCCACCACGGTCTTCCGGTTTCTTTCGGAGACTAGTGAATTCCTTAAGAGGAATTTGGTGTGGTGCAAGAAGCACACACCTAGCGGCCTCAATGTCATTGACAAAGAGCGGTTCGACTTGAACCAAGGCACGCTCATAGGCGCCACGCGAAGTGCGCCCATGGTTTAGTCCACGAGGGGCCTTGAGGTGCTCCAAGAACATTGGAGACCCAGACCCCGCATCCGGTGGGTAGTATCCGCGAGGATACACCGGCGTGGGAGGCACAGGAGCACCTTGCAGTTGAGCAGCTTGATAGCGCTCCTGCTGCTCATCGAGATCGTTAGAGATCTCTTGGGGCTCGGTGACAGCACTCCTCGTCTGAGAAGTCGAACAGGGATCGGAATCCCTTAGCGATTGAAGGCTTTGAAGTAGGAGAGCCAGGGGCTGCGCGCTTCTTAGCAGCAGCAGCACCCTCACCAACCCGCTTTGGAGAAGCTGCTTTCGCAGCTTGGGCTCGAGCCTTACCTTCGGTCAAGGTAAGGTTCTTGGCAGGCGAGCTTGTCGAAGCTGCCTTTGCCTCTGATGACTCAGCATCATCAACAGGAGCGTCCTGCGAAGGAGCATCCTGTGCAGGAGCAACCTGTGAGGATGCATCCTGAGAAGAAGGTGGATCCTTAGCGGATCCAGGAGAGTCCCCGTCGGACTCTGATCCCGTGATAATAGGAATATGAAATTCCGGGGACTCAGATCCGGGACTGTGGTCCCGATAGGCGAACCGAGGGTTCGGCCTATCGTCGGGTGACAGGGAGCGCGAGCGACTGCGTCGCGTACTCCCTTCTTGGCTGGCAGCAGCAGCCGTGCGCTTGCTGCCTGCCTCGGAAGCCGCCTTGCGGACTTCCTTGCGCGGAGCGGCCTTGTCTTTCGACTTGGCCTTAGCCGTCTTCGACCTCGCGGTCTTGGACTTAGAGGGCGCCGAAGCGCCGCGGGTGCTTGCCTTCTTAGGCATCTTGGGAGGCTGACGTGGAAGTCTCCAGGTGTCTTGGACGCGCAAAAAGGCTGAATGAAAGCCTTAAAGCCACAACGGTGGCTCGTCGATGGGTATCGACAAAGGACAGGAAAGAGAGCGGAGCTCTCTTCCTAACTCCTCATTGGTTGGGGGTGTTTCCAACCTAAGTGGGGGAGGATGTAACGGGGTTACATGAAAGGGGTACCCCAGAAAGGGTACCACCTTTAGAAGTAGATATACTTCTGTGGGTATTTGTTTTAATACTCTGATGGAGTGGTGTGGGCCACACTGTGGTGTGAGCCACACTATTGCCACGTAGGTTCGGTGGCTGAGGGCCAACCAATAGCATCAAACCTACCTTTTATATGCATAATTAGCTTAAAGTATAATTAATTAGTAATTTGTATTACAGGCCAAATGAACCTAATTAACTATAAATAAATCAGTCTAAAATCTACTCTAAACTGGCTATTAAGTCCCCTAAGACCAGGGACTAGTGAACTGCCATTCACTTAGAGTTTGTATACTCTTAATAGCACGCTTCCTCTAAGCAAGGTGCTCGTGTGACCCCGTCACACCCATGGCTATGATGAGTACCGCCGTGTACTACACGCACTTATCGATGGCCGTCTTGGTAGTAAATGACTGTTTATCGTCCTACTTGGCAAGAATGACAATCGCACTTGCCGACGTCGGAATAGGTGTCAGTTTGTTACAGCTACCACTGCTCGGGCAACGCAACGACATCAATAGTAGTCGTTCGTGACTATGATCAATCAGCAGGGATAACAATAGTGGTTGCAATCGCTCCCAAGTGTCCAACGATACCTCCGTAGAATCCGATTCCGATTGGGATTTCTCTCACCAATTACGACTACCTCAGGATTCCCAATAGACAGTATCATAGCCAGCAATGCATGTAACCATCAATGGGGGTTTGGTCACTAGCCGCGAGCATTGAAACCACTGGGTATTGGTCACCACCGGTATACAGCAGTCGATTCCAATGACGTGAGATTCGATTAGCCAACGAATAGACAGCTCCAGAAACCAACCGGGCAGAAGAATCTCGGCGGTGTGCGTGAGACCCTCAGTAGTGTAAGCGTCGGCGGGTATCGGTACTTGTAGTGGCGTGAGTGCTGCCGACCGATCCAGCGAGAAATCCCAGTGATATGCGCCGTAGAAGAGCTTGTGAAGGATGTGGCAAATTGAAAAATAAGCAGTTGGGATTGCCCACATGGCCAAAACGCGCGCGGTTTGAAGTTGGTAACTTGTGAGTTCTGATTGGTTCATTCGAACTAGCTGACCAATCACTCGGAGTTATTCCTGCCGTTTGCGAATCTTATTGGCGGAACGACCAAAGTGAACCCACAGGGTAAACGAACGGTCCTATCGAAACGTTTTGGCGCGGACCTTGAAGTTGGTAACTTGTGAGTTCTGATTGGTTCATTCGAACTAGCTGACCAATCACTCGGAGTTATTTCTGCCATTCACGAATCTTATTGGCGGAACGACCAAAGCGAACCCGAAGGAAGGTTTGGCCACGTACGTTGCGACGCGACCTCAACATTAACCCCTAATTACTACCCGGTTTTATAAGCGCAATAAAAGCAGTTGTGAGATGTGGACCGCTTATATAGCCCAAGTTATAAACCACATTTTGTTTGAGGTCTTACAGCTGAAATGGCGGACTTCTCAGATACAGAGGATCGATTACTATTTCAGCTAGCAAAGCAACAGCTTGACGAAGGTCATAAAATTGATTGGGTTCGTGTGTGGCAGGGTATGGTGAGCTCGGGTAAAACACGACATCAGCTTCAAATCCGTTTAAAGACGCTTAAGCGCACGTATGGGACAAATTTAGACCGTTTTCCTAGGCATTTGCGATGTGGAACGCACCGGGAACGAAGGATTACTGGTGCTAATGTGTTCACTATTCCCAGAGAAAACATTCATTGCATTGTTACGAGTATTTTCCAATCGGTTTCCAGACAACAAATCCAGCGACGTGGAGGTACGCCCGAACAGCATATCGGAGAGATTTCCCCTGGCGGTGTGACCGCTATTCTATCCGCACTACCACGTCTACGAGCTACCGACATATTTCTAGATATTGGCAGTGGAATCGGAAATGTCGTAGTCCAAGTTTGTTTGGAGACTCTTGTCGGGTTGTGCCTTGGTGTTGAAGTCCAGCAGCAGCTGGTGGGGCTGTCATCATCGCTCATTACCTCTGAAAAGCCTTCTTTTTCGAGACTAAATAAGGTTCGCGTCTACGAAGCTGACATACGTCAACTGTACAATACAGTGAAGGCTGCTGTAGAATCGAGTACTATCGTCTTTTCAAATAACCTCGTATTCGACCCACCCAGCAATATAGCTTTGGAAAGCTTCGTCACTAGAGCACCACGGCTTGCTCATGTTATCACGATGAACAAGCTTTGCGGACGACATCGTGATGGCTGTCAACGATCATTTTGTTTGGTTTGGAAGCTACATCAAATTATACCTGTCAGTGTATCGTGGACGGCGAAATCATGCAATGCGTAGTGGTACATCAAACACTATCCCTAATCTCAACTAATCTAGACTTCAATGACATCGCATCTAACAATGTATGCACATCCCGCAGCAATTCAAATGGAGTATCACATTCTTAAACATTTCAAATTTAATATTTCTTATACTAACCATACAATCCGCTGTCCCAAACCCATACTCCAGGTCCGCCGTGACAACTGTGACCGATGTCATCGGTGTGGTAATGACACTGGTAGTGGCAGCATGTACACGTTACCCCCAATACGACCACTGGTGAACGCACTACTGCGCACTGCACCACTCCCGAGACGTTCGCCATCTCGTACGTGTCGTCCGCCACCACGAACGCGTAGTCCGAGACCGTGGTGGCGACTGTGACCGATGTCATCGGTGTGGTAATGACACTGGTAGTGGCAGCATGTACACGTTACCCCCAATACGACCACTGGTGAACGCACTACTGCGCACTGCACCACTCCCGAGACGTTCGCCATCTCGTACGTGCATCCTATGAAATTGGCGAGTATAATGGGTAGGGCCCTGCACATTGAGTGCTGGACAGCTATTGCGATGGAATTCTTTCAGCCTTTAGGGCTGAAAGCTAAGCGCTTTTCTGGGGTAGATTTAGTGTTTTTTTCTGATTTAAACTATATTTTCGAAAAGAGCAAATGGCTACAACTTTTTGCCATGTAATAGTTAATGTGGAAGCTTGAGCTTTGCATGTACGTTCCATGAGAAAAAGCTGCATGGGACAAGCGTCGTGTTCTTGAATATGGCCAAAAAATTTTCCCGGTTACCCATTTAATTCCTCATCTGAAGCCATTAACTTCAGTTTAACTTTTCAGTAACTCACGGTAGAGCTACTGATATGTTATTAACATATGTAGAGATGGGTGGTTTATGCAATAGAAATGTAAGTATGCGGAAAGGCACGGTGGCATAATTTTGCGTTTTTACCACCATTTTCGTGAAGGGGCGTCGAAGTAGCCCCAACAGTCTCAAGTAAGTTGACAACTTACCTTGAGGTGGCGACAAGCCTAAATATGGACTTCAAGTCCTCTGAGGGGTCACTTGGGCTCAGTATACCCACCTCCTCGGTTGAACTCCCAACTTGAAGCAGGAAAAAAAAACTTCAACTGGTACTGGTGGTACTTCAGCTGGTACTGATGGTACATTTCTAAGAGTAGTCCACATTATTCAGAGGTGTACCACATAATTTCTAAAGAATGGAATGTTATTTATGTAGTGGTACACTAATAATCTCCAGTGAGAAGATTGTACGTTGCCAGCAGCATCTCCGCTGAGAACGTGGGGTATACGTGCACGACTTGTAATGTACCTGAAGGTCAAATAATCGTTCATTTATTGAAGTTATGAGTCGTAGATGTGGGGATGACAACAAAACGACCTATTCACGATTTGACACACAGTTTGGATTGGTGCACTGACACTGGAACTGTGTCAGGTTGTTTTCACGGTAGCGGAAGGTCAGTTCTTGTAGCGGTGGGACGTCAGTTATCGCGAAAATACCTAGCCTGGCGGAGTTGGTCCATTCCCACTCATAAAGTGCACAGTTGGGACTGCAGGAGTGGTTGATGTACCGACTTTCATTACCACATTCGGCAGCGTCAATAAACACGTCCTTCGGTCCGTCCCATAGAGCCTTAGATTTCATTTCTACCTGTTATCGTCTCTCTTCCCGGTTAAACGCATATTCTTGTAGGAGCATTTCGCCGACATACTCGATGATAAAGGAGCCGTTTGGAATGGGGGAGCTACACACAACACCAAGGCCAACTCGTGTTGTGATCAAATCGAGGTTGAAGCGCGGAACGAATCGATTGCCACACGTAGCTCCAACGGAGCAACTATTGTCGTCGCAAATGACATCCATCCCAGCGTTAACACAACTGCTGGTCAATCGTGTCTCGTTGTCAGCAATACAGCGCTCTCCCTCGCAGTCGCACTCGTTGCGGTAGGTCGACGATCTCTTGAAGATCGGAAATGGCTTAGAGGCCAAGAAAACGTTTCTGGTAAGGTAGCAGACGCTGCTTGGCCACGACTGGAGTTCAACAAAGTCGTAATCCCCACCAACAGCGGGCAGGTCGTAACCAAGAGGTTGGATTGGATTCGGATCCGGTCTGTGGTCGCGCTGTCGGTAGGGCAGAGGGTTGAGGGCAGTACTGTCGCAGAGCCAAAGCCAAATACGCTGGGCATCGGTGATTGTGCCCGAGGATGTAAACGGTCGTATCAACTGGAAGCGATTTTGGAATGTAGCGTACGGGACCAACGGGGAGTTGGTCGGCTGCGTCGTTGTGATCATGACCGAAAGCTATGACGGGAGTATGACTCGTTAGGCTTGCGTTAGTGTGGAGATAGAGTACTGGTAACTCAGTGCCTGTGTTGGTATGCAGCTGATGAACGGGTTCATCGTTTTCGACCTACCACTCCTCACCCATGTTCACGCCTATTAAATGACGTGCCGTCAAAGGGAGATGACTTGTTCGAGAAAAACTTCATTAGCAAAGCTTGGTTTGCCCCTCTTTAACTCAGTGCGTAGCTGCAGTGAAGGAAATTACTGTTTTTAGCTGAAGTTACGTACAATCCCAGTGATTAGCTTAATTTTCATACAGTCCGACTAATTTTCGTTAGAACATCAAACTCTAAATCTTGGACTACCCGAATATAAATCTCGGATAAATTACTGCCAGGTTACCGATGGATATCGTAAATCTTTAGACCCAGTTGAATATCATGATCCACCACAACTAACGTTGGATTTTGTGTTCGGTACCATGAACGTTGAAGTTTTGCTCGTCACAGATGATGAACCTACTAGTTGACATATTCACCAACGACGAAAGATGTCTGATGTGCGTGTCATGATCAACAAACCACTGGATACTGACAACCACCATGTATATTTCCGATCATCAACCCGGTCTACATAATCGCCACCTATATCGATTTACAGCCACCAAATTACGGTGTTCGCCTTGTGGTGCGACCGGAGAGGTGCCTTGGCCTTTGCAACCGGGCGCGTTGTCATAAGTGCGACATGGATATTGATCGTGATCTCCAGCATCCATTAGCCATCCGCTGATCTACGAACCTACCATTCATTGTGAGCTTCTCATCTGGCGGTCAAACGACGCGCCAGCCAGACCTTCCACCAGTTAGCTCCCCCGCCGGTCAAACGACACGCCGGGTTGCATCGAGCAAGAATAGTAATACGTAAATGAAAAATGAATGGGAAAGGGCTTTGAGAGAAACAAAAAAACTGTAATATCAATTTTCGGAAGGTGGTGGTTTGACGAGAATGTCTCGCAGGTGGTTTCGGCAGCAGTGCCACAGACAGTGGCCTCATGGTGTCACTATGGAGGGAAGTGCGATGGATGAACTACGAAGACAATTGATCATACGAGGGATTGTGAACGTTAGGGATATGCTCATTCACACGAGTATGTTCCTACGTGGTCCACCAGGCCACATTAGCAGACATGATGTTCGCCGCATATTTTCGCGTTCAAGGGTGGACCTACACTTCTAACCACGGATCAGGTGAACGATCCTGCTACTGAGCCTGCTCTGCTGGCACCACCAATTCCGATGACAGCCGAACCAGCGGATTATAGTTCCCATGGCACACCTGAACCTGTTCAAATATCAGATGACGAAGAAGATAGCAGTACCCGGGTTGATCACGCAATCGAGCACGAAAATTACCGTGAAGATCGCGTACACCGTTATGTTCGAATAGTTCGTTGGCTTTACGGAGATGACGGTGCGTTGAGAGCTCAAGTGCAGTGGGAAGACAGTGTATTGCTCGCAACTGATTTGAATCCAGAGGATCTGACGAATTACACGCATCAACTTCGAGAGGATGAACCCGAACCCGTGTCAGTTCCTCAGCAGCATCAGCAACAAGGTTCTCTCGCGCCGACTCACCAAGTTCCAGCTCAAATCTCCGATGATGAAGAATACACACAAGAAGACATCGGTGAGACCCACCGTGACTATCCTCGCGAAGATCAGACACAACATCATCATTACGTACGTATTGTGCGTTGGTTTGTTGGTGACGATGGTCTTTTGAGAGCACAAGTGCAATGGGCGGATACTACTGAGCCCGCAACCAATCTCGACCCCACTGATCTTGCTCTTGCTCTGTTTCAACGTCTACAACGAGAGCGACGACTCCGTATACGGGCGAGAGTGACGCGCTAGTACCAGACAAACATGCATTTCAAGATGTTGACCTCTATAGTTTGACCGTAACAAGATAATGAAGTAATCAAAAAATAAAGACATCAGGTTTCATGTAGCGTGTGATTTATTGTACGCATGTCAACACTGTGCCAAGTAGTAGTATCACCCTAATATTCCGCAATGACCGTGTCGGATAAACGAAAGGGTTGATAACTAGTCTAGGCACACTAAACTAAACCAATTTCTGTACATTGACTATTTTTACACAAAATTTAGTTCCATACACTGGTACACTGGTATTTACCATTCCTACTTAATCTTCATCATCCTTTCTAATTCGATGAGCCCACCCGTATAGTTTTTGAAATTCACATCTACAATCTGATTTGTTGTAATACCTAATTGAATCAGTACTCCGTGGCAAAGCGCAAGCAACAAGCGGAGAAGACTGGCAGCTGCACGAACAAGCCTGGTAAACCCACAAGAGCAGCAAAGCAACGTAGAACGTTGGAGAGCGCATCTGACTATGCTAGGGCGACAAAGAAACCGGAAGCATTAGCAAACTATTCTGATCCAAAGCAATTATCTGCTGTTCTTCCTTCTTCCACGTCAATTAAAGATCTCACGAAAGCGGAACTGAAGGAGGCCTGTGCTGCACTGTATGCAAAGATACTCCGGAACAAGCAAGGACGGCGACAATGGAGACGGAGGTTAAAGTCAGAACCATTCCGGCTGTCGGATTCACAAAAGATGTTGTTTGCTACCAGCTACAAGGCCGCGCGCAATGAGGGTCGGCCTATGGACTACGTTCGTTTGTCTAACAGCTGTCACTTCACTGCATTCTTACACAACCCAGACGTATTAGCATCCAAGGAAGATGAAGTTCTCGAAGAGTTGAAGGAAGCGCTGGTGGAACAACGCAAACTTGACGCTGGAATGCGGATGAAGACAAGTACATAATTGGAGGAAGAATTGACTAGCGTCCATGTGCTTCATGAAGAACAAATTGCAGAGATGGAGGGAAAGGTGAATATGCTGGAACAACGACTCGCAGACTCAGAAAAGCTAACAGAGGGATTACGATCACAATTGGCGCTGTCGAGAGAAGCAAATATTGATACAAAGCGACGCACCGTCGTCGAACGTCAACGTTTTGTTTCCTGGTGTGAAGAAGGATTAAAAACCCGTGAGGATAGTTTGCTAAAGAAAGAGTTGGAACTCAAAAACAAGTTTGAAGAACTAAGTACGCTATCGGACCAGCTTCACGATCAGCAGGCAGAGCTTCAACAACAAGCTTGTAATCAAGACGACGAACGCCACCGATTGGAAAGACCGGTAGCTTTGAAGGAACAAATGGAACGCCGACACCAGCAAGATATCACTCGTGAACAAGATGAAACGGTCGAATGGGAGCGACAACAACGTGTCATAGTTAAAGAGATGGAACGACTCGTGGTCGAACTCGAAGACCAGAAATATTGGAATGGATACGCACCAGCCATAGATGCGTGGAGACGTCGCTGGGAAGAGGAGCAAGAGATGCGAAAGGCTGCGCAGGCTGCTCTTGAAGCCACACGTCGCAATGAAGCCGAAATGAACAACCGCATCGCGCGTCTGGATCTAATACAGGTGTCATACGAGGCGTGTGGATCGACAGAACATTGCATTGCACAATTTGCTGAGCAGAACGCGAACCCGAAGTATGGTAAGTCGAAATATTACACTAATCGACTACTTTAATAAAATGTCGCTGACGGTAGTGATCACTATGCCAGATGACATAACGACCACGAAAAAACAGCGCAATTTTGCTGCCAGAATTATGAAGAGGATTCAGTATGCAAGGGGGATCGAGCTTGAAGAAGACTTACATGAATTCGGGGAGACTCGAAACCATTTGTGTCACGACCGCAACGGAACCGGCTTGGACACTATAAGCTATGAGCGTTTCCAGTCATTGTGCCGCAAGATTAAATCTATTATTACTAGCATGTGATTTCAATGTCAGATTAAACACGTGAGGCCAATCCATAGTATTGTTAGTTGTGCCACAACACTTTATTGCTTCGGGAGGCTGAAAGACCTCGTACGCGAAGAGACCTCGACAGAGGTCTCGAGACGTGCTACTGTATTTTTCGGAGCTAAGATTACTAAATGGGAGTGATAAATCGGTGTTGAAGTTGTAGAAGACATTGTGCCATAAGGGGTAGCACCATCCGAATCAACCAGAAAATCTTATAAAGCGCGCGAAACCAAACTTTCTTCCGCGGGCTCGCTTGAGTTGTTCCGCCAATCATCGTTGAAACAAGCATAAACAGACAATATGATTGGACACGGAATTCAAACTAACCAATGACCGACCGTTTCCTCACTCACTTGATCAGTGTGAGTGGTGCGCGCGAGTGCCGATCGCAATCCAATGCTCATTTTACAATTTTCCAAGTTCGGTTCAAGCCTCACTACCTGCGCTAGGTCAGTTAATGACAACACGCACCTTTGGTTGCTACGGGCAACAACAGTACAAGATCACTAGTGAGCGCATCCTCCGGGATAACCGGTACACAGCTCGTTACGCGGTGCGATCAGCGGATTTACTGCCGCATTGCTAAAATAGCTGCTCGTCGTTACCCTTGGTAACCCCCTGCTTCCAGTCACCATTGGCGCCTCAACATTAGGCCTCACGCTCGGAATGGCCGGTGCAGCCTGCCACACACCAAGGTCGTTGCTAGTTGTACCACCACCTCGTGTTGGATCGCTTTTTCACGACGTTATCATGTTCGCTCAACGGTGATTGCCATGCTGGTGGTGGGTGCACATGGTTATTACGTATTACGGTAACACATGATCGCTTTCTTCCAGCCCATAATGGATTTGATCGAACAAGATTCGCACCAACACGCGACGTTTGAGTTAGCCGTATGCTTTCCGACCGGTTCGGAATTCAGACGTCGATACTTCCAACGAAAACAATATATGGTCGTAGGCCGGTGGATTGGTATCAGCTTGGATAGTCCGAGGCCTCCACACAATCGATAACATTGTGTTGGGGACAAGATTGCTTTATTATTCGACAAGCAGTGTACGCTCTGCTATAGTGCGACCATAACGAGGTGGAACCTCGCTTTGTGGGAGGCCATTGCCAGCGATACCATGGAGGCGCGTGTTGTTTCTACCTGAGCAAGGATGGTGTTAGTATGTGTCATCCTGACAATGCCACAACTGCGTGTTGATTTTATACCCACAAAGTTGAGGGTGCCAGTTCAAGATATGTCAGGCCGAGTGCGCACAACGAACGGCATCTCATGTACAGTGTGTAAGAAGGTAATCGCATATCGTTTTGATCTCGCATTGTTCATTGCGTTCTGCTACGATAAGAACCAATTGATACTAAAGTTTCTAATAAAGTTATCGATTCAACTAGTATGTTATATGGGTAGCATGAAAAACTATTTTCATTTTGCCCAAACACGAATATTATTGTTTAGCAACATTGATGGTACACGTGAGAACCTTCTCCAAAGCTTCACGTCATCAATCTACATCCACAATGCCTAGAAACCACACAAAACCCAAGATATTTGGTCCTCATCGGACGGGTCAGGAGTGAATCGCACATATATTTCATCATTACAGAATTTTCACCGACGGTGACAGATCGATTGCAGATATCTCACATACCATTTGCAAAATGGAAAATGACAGTACAGGACGAGTAACACGTCTTCGGTCACATCGTCGTGCAACTACTCCGAATCGACGTTGTGAGTATCACCTACATTGAGGAAAGACATAGCGGCTAATTCTACTTTCCCTGCAAAACCATAGATGATGCTGTGAGTTTCAAGGCAGTCTGGCGGGTTTTCCATCGTGCCGGTTGGACTTCAAAACCGCCTCGCACTCGTAGTTTGGACAATCGATTTAAATACATCCGTCCTAATGGAAATCCGAGTGGAGAAGAAGGCACATACTTCTTTTTAGGTGAACAAAACCTTGTCGATAATTACGTTTCGCTTGGTGGAGAAACTGCGTTAGATGATGATGGCTCGGGGGATGTAGATGCGTCATCTAAGGAAGAAACGTGTGGCAATGATCAAATCGGCGATCTCCCTGGACAATCAAAGCGTGTCAGTGGTAAACGAAGCAACAATGTGCATGGAAATGTTGACCAAGACATAACCTGTGATCAGCATGATGCGCAAATGAACAATATTTCTCGTATTGAATGTAGGACTGACATCACCTCTCCACGTTGCGCTGTTTGTCATATGGAGTGTTCTGTGGAGAGAACATGCACTCACTGTGGTGTTTTCATGCACCACTTCTGCTCTCATGACGTGTGTGCAAGTCTTGGAATTCGGGACGAAAATGGTGCTCGAGTTGTTGATTTTGGTGAGTCGTGCTATTGCAGTGAACGGTGTTACAGGGCTACAACAAACCCAAATAACGTAGCAATGAACCTATCTCTTGGTAATAATGCTAATGATGCTGTAAACCGCTTTAAGCCGAAGCAAGGCAGTAACATAAATGACTGTGTTTCTGAATCGGTAGCGCACGAATGTGTAATTTCTCAAACTGGAAGTGTGGATCCCAATCCTGGTACTCCGACAGTACCTTCGAAGCTCAAGCCCAAATCCAAGCATAGTTCGCTAACTCTATCCAAGAGGAAGGCCACCACTACGAACACTCCAGTCATGTCGAAAAGACCAAAGGTTACTACTCCCAGTAGCACTGTTCAACCTACGCTAGCAATTGAAAAAAAACAAGTAAAACTAGTGCTTCACGCAGGACGAAGAAAAATAGCAAAACAACTGTGATGGAGAAGCGAGTTTCAGATCCGAACTCCTTCGCAGACTACGGGTGGCATCAGATCGGTTTATTAGTGCAAAGGTATCTTTCTCTCCAGCAGAGGAATCATGGATGCCCGCAAAGTTATATCGTGACGTTGGCGCAGCTTACCTTACTGGAATCGTGACGCGCTATGTTGTGTGTAACACAGTAAGTGTCGATCGCGTCAGTGTACCAACAGCGATATTCCAGTTACAGTGGACCAACACTACTTTTCAATCTAAAGATCACGTTCACATGATCGCAGAAGACATTATTATTCTAGGCATCGATCAATATGTGCGAATGCACCGAGGACAGGTAGAGCTCATGGAGTCGTGGAGTTCGCTATGTAGCATGATTCCCAAATATTCCAATATTCCTGCTCTCACCGAAGAGTACGAAGAGCTAGATGAAGCAGACTATCGGGAGTTAAGCGCATTCCGTGGGCGTAAAGAACTCCAAATAGCCTTGAGTCCCGTCGAAGTCGAAGCTATAACGTCAATGACATTCGCTTCAACGGGATATCTAGAAGAGCCAATCGGCTTGTTTACACATGACGACGGATCTATAGCGACTAAGATACAGACAAACAGTCGGAAGTATTTTGGTAGCCCAGCGACTTCAAGTTTTTTCGCGTTCCTCCCTATTTGCTTTTGGAAACAAGTAGTCGAATTTAGTAATGCCTATGCAATTGCCGCAGGCGATGTATCACGCCAGCCAATTGAGTTGGACGAGCTAATGGTTTTCTTGGGAATCCTTTGGTATATGGCTCTCGTTGATAAAGGCGAAATGAAGAACTATTGGAGCGATAATGAAGAATCGATAATTTTTCCTGGGGCTGGATCTACAAACTTGTCGTCTGTAATGGTCTGGAATCGGTTTCTATATATTAGAAAAAAAATTGGCTTTTCGTTCTGAAGTGACGAATGAAGATATAAAACGTGATCCAGCAGCCAGGATTAGACCTATGCTCACTATGCTCAAAACGCGCTGCAAACGCCATATCGTTGTTGGCCGAAATTGGCGGTTGATGAGGCGAGCGTTGCTTGTCGTTCTCAGTACGCCCGACATATAATTGTGTATAATCCTAGAAAACCAACAGGCAAGTATCACTTCAAATTTTATATGTGCTGCTGTTCAACGACGTGGTTAGTGGTGAACTTCAAGTTACATTGTGCGAGTGAGCTGCATGACCGACTAGAAGGTGTACTGGAGGCGTCTGAAATTGATCGGCTAGCTGATGCGACTAAGAAATCGTCTGAAATACGACGACATGTGTTGGAAGTTACACATTCGCTGAATGGTTCACGCAGAATTGTGAATATTTTTATACCTCTTGTTTACTTCTTGAGAGCCTTCGATCGGTGGGATTGCATGGTCGTGGGACGGTTCGCTCTTCAAGTAAACACTTCCCGCATTTCACAATGCTTGATCCAAAAGTGCATAAAAATCGAGGTGAAATGAAGCAAGGCGTATGTGTCGATAAGCACATCGTAGCTGCAAGTTGGATGGATGGATCGATTGTCAATATTATTTCTAACGCTGACGCATCCAGCACAACTACAGTTCAACGCAGAATTAGTAATAACAGAGTGGGGTTTAATGCTCCGGCTTGTGTCCGTGAATACAACGCTGCTATGCAGGGTGTGGATCGTCACGATCAACTCCGGAGTAGATTCTCCATTGCTGACGGCCATTCATTTAAAAAATGGCACAAAAAAGTTGCCATGGCAATTGTAGACATTGCCAGATGCAATGCATATGTTTGCCATGAACTTGTTGCTGGAGGATCGGAGAACGCTAGTAGAAACAATTGCTCACTTGAATCAGACAACAATCTATCCAGAGGTCATGACCAGCATCGCGCATTTGTTGCCGAACTAGTGCGTGAGATGTTTGACAGTTCCTGGAAGAAGTGTTTGCTTCCTGAAGAAGGTATTGCCTATGTTGGTGAAAGTTTCACTCCTGCACAAATGAATCCTTCTGGGTATGTAGACGACGAGACCAACGTAACTGAACAATCAACACCACTCTGTGTTGCCAAAGATTTGTCAATTTTCTTGAAGGGAAGAAGTCGATCGAAGCGTGAGTGCACCGTGTGCAGGTTTGAGGGAAGACAACCGACTCAAAAAACGGATTTCTGTGAAATCCATCATGTTGCGCTTTGCAAGCGCCAGTACCCAATTGACAGCTTGAAGCCGCATTTGTGCCAAGAAGATGCTTGGACTTGCTGGCAGAAGTATCATAGATACTACTTACCTCGAGGTGTTTACACCCTTGGTGGAAATTTGATGAGAACTTCGACTATCTACAAGATTCAAGCTCCGTTCATTAGAAGGCGAAACAAAGAACACTCTGAGGAAGGCCCGTCAGAAGTCGAAGCTTCTGGTGACGAGGTGACCACTGCCCGTGAGGGTGGTGATGAGGCGTCTGAGGGAGGCGCCGATTTAGTTGAGTCCCCGGAAGTGGTCGATCTGCGTTCAGAGTCGACGACCTCCAGACAGTCCGTGGAAGAGGTGAAGCCAGAACCCGGACTCTCTGAAGATCGTGTTCTGCAGTCTCCGAAGTCTGAAGGTGCACCAATGTCGGATGACATGCTGATCAAGTCCGAAGATTCTCTGAAGACACCGTCTGATGAGTCTGGGAGGGCTGATTCGCTTGATGGAGAACGAGCTTTATAATATGTGCGTCGTGAGTTCCGCCGCTGGAAAGACGTGGATACAGGTAGAGTCGTCCCGCCAAGCGTCGAGTATGTATGGCCGACGACGAAGCCCAGTACAGCCGTCTTCCAGAAAGCCGCTGCAGCGACCGGCGACTACATCAAGTGGCGGTGCTCCTCTGTATTCCCTAAAGACATGTGGATTTCGGAGTTTCACGTGAGACGTCATGGCTTTGGTCGGATTCAAGACCTTTCCTACGTTGAGATTCCAATGAGCACGTTGACGGCACCAGAGTGTGTGGCTGTTCTCCAGACAATGCTGTACGAGGCGGGTTTTGAATTCCAGAACTTGCTCCCGACGTGGTCCCAGACCCAGGCGTCAGCTATCTTCGAGTCTCAGGTACGCAGTGTGGCGACCGAACTTCAGAGTCGTCTCGCCATGGAACTGGTTGAGTGGGCCACTGTGACTGCCAGGTTACAAGTTAACCGACTCTCAGAAGGCATGAAACAAGAAGACACAACAAGCCGAGAAGGAACCGATAGTGTATTACCTGACAAGGATGCTGACCTACAAGGACGACAGCTGATCATGCGCCTCCGAGTGGCCGGACTCCGAGTGACGCATAGTTCCAATGGTTCCAGCAGTGATGCGCCGCCGCAGTCCAAGCGCTTACAGCAGAGACCGCCGCGCCCACAAGTCCCGTCAACACCGTCAGCCTTGTCAACGCCGTCGCTGTCTTCATTGCCACAGTACGAGAGTCATTCTGATAGCACGCGACTGGAGTCTGGAACTCCCATGTCTGAAGATCGTAACAGTTCTCGAACTCGAATGACGGATGTGCCGGTTCCCAGTGTCATCGGGACCTCTGATGATCAGTCGTCTGGATTTCAGACCTCGCGTGGAAGCTCTACAGACTCGTCCTTGGTGTCTGTGAGTCGAGGGGTGGCGTCACACATGCCGCTGTCCGTAGGAGGCCTGACGTTGATTGCCCAAGGCGCTGACGTCGGAGGAATGGTCTCCGGAGAAGGTATGGGAATCCAAGTGACTCGAACGTTGTTTCCTGTGAAATCGGAGCTTGAAGATATCGACATGCTGGAAGAGCAAGCTGAGGTATCAGATGTAAAGTCTGAAAAACAGGCGTTCGTCCATGAGCCTTCACAGGGTTTCAGACAACCAACGCCAGAGATTCCGCCTTCATCTGTTTCCAGTCGAAGTGCAAGCCATCGAAGCCACCGCCAGAGTGTGAAGAGTGAAGACATGCTGAAAACGCCGTCTCGACGCTTGCGTTCCATCGCGTCGAGTCGCACGAAGTCTGAAGTTCGAAGCTCTCAGAGATCAGGGCGAACTGAACGTCATGAGGCAACAGCAGGAGTGGCAGAGCCGGATGGAACAAGCGCAGATGGAGTTCTTGGTCCAAGAACGCTTAGAGTCCATGGAACGTGACCGCCGTCGGGAACAACGTGACTTGGAAGCAAGACGCGAGATCCAGACGCTCACTGACCGCTTGTTGAAGTATGAAAACGCAAGACTGGAGGCGGAGAGACGTGCTGATGATGCTGAAGAACGGAGAAGTCTGGTATCGGAGAGTAAACTCAGAAGTCGCAGCGTGGCAGAGCTGGAGACTCTGAAATCGGATCTTTGGAAGTCTGAAAGCCAACGTCTGGAATCAGAGTTTGCTGATCGTTGGCGACAGCGAGAAGCCGAAGCCGGAGCCCAACGTGCACTCGCGACAGACGAGATGAAACGAGAATGGATTTCCCAAATGGAGACCTTACAGCAGCGAATGAAAGATATGGAAGCTGAGCGCGACAGGGAGAAAGAGAGTTCTCAGAACGTGCAACGCTTCCAAGCGGGCCAGTTGAAAAATCTTCGAGCAACATTGCCCCAAGTTCAAGAGGCGCGAAGGGTCGGTCACCCTGATTTAGCAACTGCAACCCCGGTGTTAGACACTGAGGACCCTGAAGTTGCAATTAAGTATCCGGTATTCGGATCAGGTTAGGGTTGAACCCATGTCGCACCCACCGGCTCTCAAGACGGCTTCTCGAGAAGTTGCGACCTTCCAGCAAGCTGCCTCTGCGCGAAGCACGGTGACGAAGCGAGTGAAGGCCGAGAGGAATGGCGCCGCCGCTACGACCACTACAGCAACCCAAGTGACTCGAGTGGCCCCGGTGACGGAAGCCAAGGGGGACACCAGGCGTGCATCGACTCCACGACGAGATCCACCGCGGAAATCAGACGCTAGACGGTCTAATGGAGACCGAGAGGCGCCCCGCCGAGAGAAGCGCCGTGGTGAAGCACCAGACCCTGGTGGAGACTCTGAGGACTCGAGCTCAGAATCTGAAAGCTCGTCTTCAGGCGACTCTGAGTTTGGCGAAGTGGTGAACCTGACAGCAGCGCCGCAAGCTCAAGCTGGAACTACACTTCTGACGTTGAGGCCGTTCATGAACCCCAACAATCTCGGAGAGTTCGATCCTAGAGCCACACTCAGGGAACGCGTCCACTGGTGGGAGCGATTCACGAATATGGCGTCTCAAGGAGGGTGGTCGACCAAGACACGCATTCAGGAACTCAAGTTGAAGCTTCCGGTATCTGCGTGTGACTGGTTTAACCAACTCCCCAAGAGTGTGTCCCGTGACTGGAAGGAGTTGTCGTCAGAGTTCAAGAAGCGTTACTGTAAGGCGCGGTCATCGTATTCAGAGAGATATTTCACAATGACTATGAAGGACTCTGAAACCCCGCTCGAATTCTTCTATCGACTCAACTCCGCCGCTGGGAAGGCCGACATTGATTTCAGAAAATCGTCCAAGCATCTTGAGAAGCACGTGCTCCGTTTTATCACGAAGCTCAAGGACGCGCGTCTAAAAACTTCGCTACAAGGTCAGCGATTCCGACGTATTTCAGACTTGGAGTATGCGTTACAACAGGATGAAGATGTCTGGCGAACAGGTGACCAAGAAATGACCACCACCAAGCCTCGAGACTTCCGAGCAGACAATATTCCACGAGGACAGTTCAAACCCAAGCGCATGAACCGGACTTACGTCGCGAGAGACCTGGGCTCTGAAGATTCTGATGATGATGACTCTGAAAACCATAAGGGATCTCTGAAATCCGATCAGGATACCAGAGACCAAACCGGTGATTCCAGATTTCAGAGTGTGACTTCAGAATCTACCCGTGATGGAGATAATGCACAGACTTCTTCGAGTGCCTCGACAGCTATACCGAGCGCCGATTGGACGCAGACCCTGACAAATGAAGTGTACCGAGTGATGGATAACACGGGATGGCGTCCGCCACCCCATTCCCCGTCTGGATCGAATCTCAGGGTTTTCATCAAAGACGTCCTGAAAATGGCGGTTATTGGAACAAGTTTTGCGAGAAATGTCAACGCCCAGGACACTCAGAAGAAGACTGCTGGAGGGATATCACGTGTGACCGGTGCCAGGAAAAAGGGCATTCAAGTCGAATGTGTCGAGCACCCCCCTGTGAAGTGTGTGGAAAAATACATCCCGGAAAATCCTGTGAAGACTTGAAGACTCTGGAAGCATTCAAGCAACTCGCCCGTCAAGGCGCACTGAAGGACATGCCAAACCACCTGAGAGAAAGACTTCTGGGTGATGAGGCAGACTCTGGGAAGCCGTTAAAATAATATGCCCGTCGGATGGGGATCCGAAACGGGCCGGGCAAGGCAATACCCCAGAGTTATGTGTTCTAGTGTGTGTAGGACCGGAGCTGAGAAAGGTTCAAGATAAACCCCAACAATGCATGACCACTTTAACCCAGGAATCAGCTGTGCCTTTCAGAAACTCAGGAAATAAGTTACCCGATATCTCTGAAAACACCGATCCGATACCCGACGACACAGTGTCATTCAGACTGAAGGATGGCGAATGCTACGGCTGGTGGGAGGATAATTACCCTGATCGTTCCAAGCGAGATGTGGTGGTGGTGCATGGTGCTGTGAATGATCGCCGGACTAAGATTCTCCTGGATACCGGTGCGACTATAAACATTCTGAGTTACGACTTTGCGCGTAAGCTCGGACTCAGACTCAAGTCACACAAGCAAACTAAGGTATCAGGGATGGGTGGTGTTCCGGCGTACATTGGCGCCAGCGCTGAGATCAAGTTGGCACTTGGGCCAAGAGTGGTGTACATTGTGGATGTTTGGGTCGCGAATATTGGTGAAGGAATTGATGTGCTTTTAGGAATGGGCTTTATGTTTGCCGCTGGAGTGAGGATCAGTACTCGCGAAGGTCTGGTGTCGTTACCAGACGAAGTCGTGGTGATGATGTGTAATTGGGAACCTGGTGACCACATTGGTCGTAGCAGGTTTGTCAGACCAAGCGAGGCTGTTTTCTGAGTCCTGGTGAGGAGTTCATTGTTAGGATTGATTACGGTCCGACGAATCCGCAACGGGAAGTCGTGTGGGCTGGACGTGGTGATCGTTGGGTTACACAGCTGATCTATGCTGCCCGCTCATGGCCTGTGGCAGTTCGTGTGGTGAATATTTCCGATAAGAACACCAGGGTCAAAGAGCTCTCTGATGTCGCGAGGATCGTGGAATATGGTTTCTTCCCGAGACATGGGCGTTTCGTGCGTCCAGGTTCTGCTGCATATCGTGATTGGGCGGTACTGATCCTGGAAAGCACTCCGTCACCAGAAACGAAGAAGCGTATGGAACGAGAGGCAAGGCTGGAGGCTCTGATGCCACAACCCCCTTGTGTGGAGCGTCCTGATTACCCATGGCCGACTAAGATACTGCAACGTCCGAGGTTGAATAATGCTCGAGTGCAGTTTGTGAAATCAGACCCGACTCCAGTCATGAAGCGAGTGCGTTTTGCCCTAGATGCATCCACTCATACAGATGATTGTTGCTGCAGTGAAGTGGCGGACAACTTGGTCACAAGTGTGGATACCAGAGATTCTGAGATGTCCTCTGAAAGTGTATCTCTCAGCGACTCTGGCAACGATCGCATCAGTTCTGGTGACGGTTCCTCGGACTCGGAACCAGAGTCTCCTGCAAGTGGTTTTCAGACTTCTCAGTTACCAGCAGATGATCTGGACTTAATGGACGAATCTTGGGATATCCCTGTTCAAGGGATGCCCGGAACACCTGTGGAAAAATTACGAGTGGAGTATGAACGGTGTATGCAAGTCTCGAACGAAGAATTGGATTTGGAACCAGGTGTTTATATGCGGGAAGGCACGGAGCTCCTTGCCCAGTTGCGCGATCAACTGGTCATGTTACCAGAGATTGAGGAATTGACACCGGAGTGCGATATTGGCAGTGCTGATGTTGGAGAACCAGGAAAGACAACACCAGAAATGGAGAAGAAACTACGTGACATTCTGAAATACCACAGAAAGATCTTCCTAGGAGATGGTAATGCAGCGCCCGCACCGGCAAGGGGCGTGATTTGTGATCTAGATGTAGGAGACGCCAAACCGGTGGCCCAACGTCCAAGGTCCGTTGCCCCTCACCTCATGTTGAAGGTGTATGAGCTTCTCAAGAAACTTCTGGAAACTGGTTTGATCGAGTACTCCAATTCGCCGTGGGCATCCCCTATTGTGATTGTTCTGAAGAAGAACGGTGTTGACATACGAATGTGTATCGACTATCGGATTGTGAATGGTTTCATCCAGCTATTACCCTACCCGTTGCCTCTCATTGATGACCTCCTGATTGGGTTCGAGGCTGCGATGTGGTTTATGAGTTTGGATATGGCTAGCGGTTTCTGGGCGATCAGGATGACGGAGCGTGCTCGATTGATATCCGCATTTATTTGTCCATTTGGACACTTCCAGTGGGTGAGAATGCCTTTCGGCCTGAAGAATGCTCCTCTTGTGTATCAAGCTATGCTGGATAATTGCCTGTGGGGATTTGTGAGATTGTCGCCAGAGGAAGAGGCTGAAGTTGACGCAGATGTTCTGGAATTCTTGCAGCTGAAGCCTCAAGACTCTGAAAACTATGCGCTGAAATCAGAGATGTCGGCTCTCACAAGTCAGATGACCGTTTTCCAGAGGAACATTCCGGTTCCAACGTATATGGGTCCAGTCCTGGGGAGAAGTTCGTACATCGATGACATTGCACATGGAGCGCCGACTTGGGACCAACTCTGTGACGATTTAAACGCTCTGCTTTTCAGACTTCGCTACTGGAACATCTCTGTGAGTTTGCCCAAGAGCGAATTTGGGAAACTATCGATCCCGTATCTCTCCCACGAAATCAGCGCCGAAGGTCTGAGAGCGACGCCCAAGATCGTCAAAGGAGTCGAAGAACTGCCGTTCCCGTCCACGCTAAAGGGAGTTCAGAGTTTCATGGGAAGTCTCAATTACTACAACAAGTTTATTGAAGATTTACCGGTTATCGCTGCTGCCTTGTACGAGTTGACGGATGAACAGATCCGCTCTGGGAAGGATCTGACTTGTGCCAAAGAAGCATTTGAGCTCCTGAAACGCAAGATAGTTTCCACCCCACTTCTCAGACACCCGGACCGAACCAGACCGTTTGTTATCATCCCACATGCGAACCCTTGGGCTGCCGCGGCAGTTTTAGGGCAGGAGTACGATGGAGTGATTCATCCAGTCCGGTTCACGGGCCGTGTCTGAATGACGCTGAACTCAGGTATCATATTGCCGAAAAGGAGGTGATTGCGATTCTCAGAGTCTTGGAAAATTTCAGAGCGCTAGTAGAGTCAAGTCCAGTGATTGTGGTGTATACCAGATACTCTGTGCTGAAATGGTTGTTGACGTCGAATTCCACCGATGGTAGAAACGTGAAGTGGGGTCTGAAGTTGTCGCACTGGGACTTAGAAATTCGCAAGATCCAGCGCGATGAAGACGGACTTCCAGCCATACTCGGCGCAGGCATCACACCCCGAGAACATTTAGACGAGGTATCTGAAAACCTGATTCCAGCCAAGGGGCGAGTCAAACCGCCAGCTCCCGTCAGTGTGGAAATGCTGGAAGCGAATTATCAGGGTCATGTCCTGAGTTTCGATGGTGCAGCAAAGACGTCTACTCGTCTGGGAAGTTGCGGATGCATACTCTGGAAACTCCCTGGTTGGAATGTCTTGGAAGCCCGAGGATTTCCCCTGAAGGACGTCACTGTGAATGACTCGGAGTATTGTGGACTGAACTACGGTCTGAGGATGGCGTTGGAACATGGAATACATGAGCTAGTGGTTGTTGGAGACTCACGTATCGCAATACAACAGGCTCAGGGACTGATTAACTGCAACCAACCTAATTTGCAGCGGAGGTTGGCAGAGTTTGAATCTCTGAAAACCAAATTTCAGGCCCTGAAATTAGTACATGTGAAACGTGAGTTCAACCAAGCGGCAGATTACTTAACTTCGAAGACTCTGGCACTTGGGGAAGCTTGGCAGGTACAAGACGCTGACGAGCTCACCCATCTACAACTAGTGTCTAAAGTACAAGAAAATTGATGAAGCCCTGCCCAGCTCCAAATGCAGAAGTTCAGGAGTCCGAAGTATCAGGCTCTGAAAACCACGGTGTGACACCAGAGTCTGATGGAATCCCGGCCCCGAATCCGCACCTCTGCCACGATCAGCTAAAGTATTGATTGCTGTGACCCGTGCCCAAGTTCCGAATAACACTGATCCGCCTGAGGACGACGATGAGCGTGAACCCCTGGGGCCTTTGGAGTTCCAGGCAGAACGTTGGCGGCGAATCAAGGCACATCAGAGCCACGACCCGTATTTGGTTGAGCTCATGAAGTTTCTGAAAGGTGACGTGGGAGATCTACCACGCCCCCGAGTCAGGAAACTAGCAAGGGTCGCTGAAGATTTCATCTTGGATTCCAGAGATGTGCTGTATCGTCTAAGTCGTGCTACCCGAGAGCGGCCTCGAGACAACGTCGATGAACTCAGACTGGTCGTCCCCAGAGATTTGCACTCAGACTTGCTGCATTATGCCCACGAAGACTATCAAGGTGGACATCAGGGAATCAAGAGGACGTTCGAGAAACTGAGTTCAGAGTTCTACTGGTTGGGTATGTATGCCGATGTGGAAAGATTCGTGAAGGAGTGTGTGGACTGCGCTAGCGGCAAGGGGCGACCCCCAAATCCTGGACCGTCACCTGGGAATATTGAACCCAGCAGGCCGTTTGAGGTTGTGTCCATGGATTTTGTGACGCATATGCCGAAGTCAGCACGCGGCAACACCTTCCTTCTGCTGTTCCAAGACATGTTTTCAGGGTACGTGATGTGTAAGCCGATGAGTAGCACCACGGCTCAAGACGTGGCGGAAGCCTATGAAGAACGTGTTTCAGAAACTTCGGAGCCAGTTCTCTGATTCGTCATGACCAGGATCCCCGCTTTATGAGTGAGGTGTTCAAGTGTTTCAGGGAACTCCTGGGTAGTAGACAACGAGCTACTCTAGGATACCGACCACAAGCTAATGGCCAACAGGAACGGTCGGTTCAAACTGTGGTGCGCGCGATCAAGGCATATATCTCTGAAGCTGATCAAAGTGATTGGGATGATCATGCCGAGCGTCTGATGTTCGCCCTGAACACGTCGTTCGATGCCACCCGTCTGGAAACGCCTTTTTATTTGGTGCATGGTTGGGATGCTCTCGGAACTGTGTCCGCTATGCTAGGACCCAAGCCGTCGACGACTCAGGAACGAACCGCCTACGAATGGAGAAGGAAGATGCAACGAGACTACAGTTATGCTGTGGCATGTGCCGAAGATCTCCAGAAGAAAGCGAAACGCGACCGGTCTGAAGAACAAACCAGAAAGTGGAACGAGTTATCAGAACGTCTGAAATCAGGTTTTGCTATAGGTGATGCCGTATGGCTTTATATCCCTAAAGTACAAACGGGGTTAAGCCGGAAGCTAGCGCACATGTGGCATGGTCCTTTCAGAATCGATGAGATGTTGGATGACTTCCGCGTACGACTCAAGGTTGAAGATACTGGTTATCGTGTGAATCCCTGGGTGCATGTGAGCCGTCTGAAACCCAGAGCCCTGTTCCCCAGGCGACCAACGATAGAGCTCGAGATTCCAGAAGACGATGACTTTGATGCCGCTTTGCTACCTGAAGATAGTTGGGAACCTGACGCTGAGAATGATGAGTATGAAGTGGAGAAGATTTTGGATACTCGTTGGGGTAAACGTACCAGAACGTCCAAACGTCTCCGTGAATACCTCGTTAAATGGAAAGGTTACGATGAAACTGAGTGGCTACCGTTATCGAAGTTGAATTGTGGCGCATTACTTTACGAGTTCAACCAGAGTGCACGAGCACGAGCTCGTTTCCAGGCAATGCAAGCTGGAGACGATCACCCCAGAGTCTAAACAACTCTGAAAACGCATCTGGAAGTCTGATATCTGAGAGATTGCAGAGACTGATTTTCAGAGAATGAGAGTATGAATGCATGTTTTTCAGAGATTTTATTTCTGAGATTCGTGTGTTCAGACATGTGATCGACTATGTTATTGCTTGTATGAAAACGACGATGTGTATGTGGAGAAAATGAATTTGTGGAGATTACGTGCTGATGAATACGAGATTATGAACGATGAAAGTTGAAGGAGGAGAGGTGAATCAATGGTTAAGTGGAGGATATTAGAAGATGGAAGATTGGATGGTTCTACTGAGGCCGGGGTTTACGTCACAAATGCAGACAACTAAGTGGCCTATCAGTATGCAGTCTTCCTACGAAATTTTTGACTGAGGCTGGGGACTTCAGTAGCTGAGGGAGACGGGGTTCTCAGAGCGCTCCGTTGGCGTCAAGATATCCTTCTTGCATACGAGCAGGCTCAATGGCATGTAAGTCCCCCAGTTGCGTCTCCAGACTCAGACACTTGGGACCACCAAGTTCGGCGACTCTGGGGTCTTGCCAGATCCAGGGACACGCCTTGTCAGGAACAGTCCAGATGCCAGGCTCCGAGAGCAACGACTCTGGGAAATCCTTGTTCGCCAAGGCTTTCCGGATGAGGGCGTTGTGCTGACGAATCAAAGCAGCTCGACGAATGGCCCGGTACTTGTGCAATTCCGCAGACTTGTCATCAGCCTCGACGTCCATAGTGACCCAGTGAGTCCGTTCCCAGAAAGCCTGAGCGTGCTTCTTCATGCTGCGCACAATCTCTTCTACGTCAGCCAGCACCATGGGTTCCAGCTCATCACGTTTGTGGAAGTAGAATTCAGAGAACCGGTTGTTAAACATGACCTCCCAAGGAGCACGTTTCTTGCGAATCACAGCACAGTAGCGTTCTGAGTCCCAGCGTCTCTTGAGAATGGAGCACGAGTGCTTGTGGACCTCATAATCCGGAAATCCCAGCGTTTGACCAGTCGTAGTCTTGGTAGAGCTCACGCGTTGTACTCTGATACCATAGTACAACCAGGAGAAGGCATCACAGTCTGGTGTTTCCACCACCTGGAGCTCTCTAACCGACAGCGACTTGTAAGGCTTGGACACCAGGCTTCGTGATTTTCCAGAAGAATCCTTGGACTTCGATCCACTTCCGCTGGTGGACTTCGGACGGGACTTGGGACTGGTGTGGGCAATCACGGACGCACGGCTTCTCTTAGACTTCTGGGTGGGGACGATCGGTCCATCGTCAGAGTCGGAGTCGTCTTCAGATTCACGAGGACGCTTGGAGCCAGAACGTGAATGGTCATCAGACTTCTTGTTCTTGGACTTCTTGTTCCCAGACTTGACTCCTGACTTGCCAATTCCAGACTTTTTGCTCTTGGACTTGTCACCCCCAGAGTCGCTGTCACCGGACGCGTCATTCCCAGAGTCGTCATCTTCGTCCTCAGACTCAGAGTCGACGACACCACTATCTTTGTAGTCAGGATCCTCTTTGGGGTTGTCGACCGTAGATTCGACGTCGCTCTCAGGATAATTGACGTGACCATCCAGATCACCCCAAGCAGCGGGCTCGGTACCAGCCAAGATATGACGATCTACCACTTCGTCGGCCATCTGATAGTAGACTTCCGGGACGTATTTGGTCCAAGGGGTGGAATCCAAGTGACGCGAGAAAATCACACTCACCAGCATCTGGACAAGAACCGGACTGCTGAAGAGACTATGAGCCTCCTTGTCCGACGCCAACCATTCCATGGCCTTGTCGTATGCGACACCAGACAGCAAAGCTTGGCGAAGGTCAGGACGGACTTCTTTCCAGACCACATCTCCAGGAAGCTTCTTGTGTACTTCAGACTTGGCCACCGTGGTACTGCATTCGCCGAAAGTACGGAGTCTTCAACAGGCTGGTGTCCAGAGGGGCGACGCTTTAGACTCCTGAGGTCTGACGTGAGCGGCCACTTGGGTGATAACGTCTGAGCCTGAGATTTAAGGGTACACGAGATACCTGGGACTCTTGGACTGTGAATCAGGAATACCAGCATCCGAACGAGTGAGATCCAGAACTCTGGTATTTTTGCAGCCTCCTCGGCAGCTTGACGGGCTCGCTCTTCAGAAAGGCGTTTCTTGAAATCAGGAACAGGCTTCTTTCGCTCGTCCAGAGCCGTCACGTTGATGATGGTTGTCCAATGATCTGGAATGATAGTGTCCTCCTGATATGACACCAAGAGATCGTGTAGGCGATTCCAATTACCCGAGATCTCAGAGTTCTTGCAAGAACTCCGAAAAACCCCCATGGATCCGTCGGCTTGACGTCGGGACGAGACTTCAGAATAGAGACTTGAGCTTGGAGATCGGCAACTTGAGATTTCAGAGCTGCCTTGTCCGCCTTCAGAGCTTCCACTTGGTCTTGATAATGGGCTTGAGGTCCCGAATCTCTGAAGACATACGCTCCTCCACGACACCAGCGTCTTGCTGAGCAACCTGAAGTTCGTGCTTCCAGTATTGACAGTTCAGCACCCATTCGCGCTTGATCTCTTCACACTCCGACCGAGCCGCCGCAGCATCTATCAGGGCAACACCGTTCTGAGAACCGACGCGCTCCCGAAGACGTCGATGGGCTGCAGTCATGAGTTTCAAGTACCCAGCCGTCCGAAAGACCCTTTCAGCAAGTATGAGGAACATGAGATAACAGAGACGCCAACTCCGGCGAACTTCCACTGACGAAGCCAGAGCATCCAGAGTAGGCACATTTGGAGTCTGGGCACGAGGTGTTATGGTCTCATGGGGATCGAAGCTTGGGATCACACGCTCCAACTCCTGAAGGTCTTCGTCGGTAAGTGTCTCGTACCCTACGAGCACACAAGGACCGCCATATGCATTCGCAATGTGACGACCTCTCTGGAAGTCCTCAGCTCGCGCTGGTACACTTATCAGAAAGGCACGTCCCTCAGGCTCGATGTTAGGCGCGATGTAATTCTGAGGGACATCAGAATCTCCCAGTGTAATGACTGGAGCGCTTTCGCTCGTCATCAGACCTTGACGGAAGAGTCGGTCGACTTCCTCGGTGGACAACAGTCGAGGTGCACCAAAAGCTCGCGTTTGAAAACACCAGGGGCGTCTTCCGAGAATGCAGAGCCTGGATTACGTGAAGTAGCCTTCGGTGAAGAGCCACCGAGTCGCGCTGCCCAGGGAGGTCCCTGACATGACCTTCGACCTGGAGAGTTCCAGACTTTGTTGTATGGGCTGGGGCGCTTGAGCTGCCACCAGGTAACGTGGCGAGCCGACGTCACCACCCTGCACCGTGCTGACAGTAGCCGTAGCAGGACCTGTGCCTGTGGCGTCGCCTGCCGTGCCACTCGACGAGGTGTTCGTGCTTAAAGACGTGCTTGTTTCCTCCGACATGTGAGTGAGAAAGTGGATTGGAATATGACCGCCCGTTGGGCGAGCCAAGTTCAAATTTCTGAGTCTGAGAGAAGAATCAGACTGGGGAACAGGGCGCCAGAGGCTCTGAAAACCAGGCAAATGACAAAGGGTTGCTGCTACACTACGCTCTAAAAACCGTTCATCAGAATGTCTGATAGACCTGGCCATGATACACAGCTTGGAGAAAGTTCCGCACTGACGGATCGTGACCAGGAGGGGCGGTTGACATGATGCTATTTCCGATTTTCGAGCGACAGGTGGATATTACGTTACGATGTGATTGGTTTAATATGGGTTATGAGAGAGGGGGAGCTGGGACACGGCTGCACCCGTGCGACATCTGTGGAAGATTTTAGACGAACCTTCGCCTGACTGTAAAGGGGCCCAATGGACCAGAAGTGTACTTCAGAGTGTGCACAACTCTGAAGGTCAAATGCACTCTGTCTGGTCACCGGACTTTCCCCGACGATGAGTGCCTAATTCCTGGCGGAAAGTCTCTCAGAAGAACGTATCTCTGAGAGACCTCATCCCGTTACCGTCCAGCGCGACGATGATGGTTCAAGGATCTACACTACTTACCCGCAGAGACCAAGTATCGCGCGCCGGACGCCGCGCACCCGCGCAACCCTCAAGAACTTCGTGTACGTTGAAGCATTGGTGCCGTACTATGATATTCCGTTCAAGACTCTGGTATTCCCCCACTCTGAATGACCAAGACTCTGAAAACCAAAGTGATTTCAGACTCTGAAAACCCGGATACCAGACTCTGGAAATCAACGAAGATTCAAGACCATACTGAAACCAAGTTAGGTCACGCAATCAAGTGATGCTGACCTGCACATCCCCGTATGACGTCTCTACCTGTCACCATCGAGATCTGTGCTGTACTGACTGATACTGACCAAGTCAAGATACCTGATACATACAAGAACCAAGTGTACCTGAGATATGAAGACTGACTGCATGAAGGACGCCAAGGACGACAAGAAGAAGAGAGTTACCAGAGATATATGAGAGTTATGAGAAAGATAAAACGATAAACAGAGTTCAATTTGCTTGCTACTGCACAAGTCCGCTTGAGAGGTATCCAAGCCACTGCGTCGGACGTACGCCGTGTGATCTCCACCAAATTCAGTCCCCTTAGGTGGAGATCAGGTAACGTAGAGACCTGAGAGGACCCGCCTATTCCATATCCTAGTTGGGTCGTTTGTTTTGTCTCTAGCGGTAGCCCATTTCATATTGCTCGTTTGGACAGGCTCTGGAAACTAGACAGTCGTTTCCAGGGTGCAAGGTAGACTGTTATATATAGCTGATTGTATTGGTTATATTTCCCTCTATATTAGAGGGTGGTGCGCGAACGTGAAAGGGATACCAGACAGACCAGGTGTCTGGTAACGAGTCCCTAGTTGACCTGGAGTACTAGCCCACCGTTCAAGGGCCCAGAAAGAATAAGAACGGCTGTATATATTGTATATTCCTGAACTCTGTATATTTGTTGTTTATCTCTGAAAGTCAAGTATCTCGGTTCTGGATGTTTGTGATATTCAGACACCGATATCAGACTCTCTCTCTGGTATTAACCTCTTTCCGACCACCAACTTTCTGGTAACCTACTTGGTTTCCAGAAACTCCGACTCCCGAACGCTCCTGGAAGGACTTCCTGAACCCCGACACCAGACTCCAAGGGAACACAAATTCTCTTCACTTTGAACTTCAGACTCCGGCGAGGGTCATATTCCCAAGACAACGAACCAC